>JADAQZ010000062.1:0-114665 GCA_014885045.1 Fusarium sp. 'flavolapis' | reverse complement strand
CCAAAATCTTGCATGATTTGCAGAAGGTCATAGGGGGAAGAGCGTTGGCCTAGCGTCTCGTCTACACTTGAAACAGGAAAGAGTGATGCAACCCTGACGGACATGCACACTTGGTTGAAATATGCCCTAGAAAACAACCTCAACGCAAAGAATGTCTTCGAGAATAACACGAGGCCCCAAAATAAGCATGTTCGTGAGGGGGTGATTGATGTCCTGGACGTCCTTGATCGAAACAAAGATGGCGCTGGCTTAGGCACCACCATCGAAGTCAGCTCGCCATCGTCGTCATCACCGCCGCAGTCACAGCCCTCAAAGACAAGTCCATCTGGCAGACCGGAGAAGAGAGTGAAAACGGATGATGGCGACTGCTTTGACCTGACAGCTCAAACATCATCGGAGGATGAGGAACCGCGACGAAAAGATCGACGAGTTTCAGCGGCTGAGAGAGCTAAGAATATCCACTCACAGCTGAAGCAGGACAAACAACTGAATGACGATACTATCGATATTATCAGCCTAGTCTTCGACCATGTCCTTGTAAAAAATACCCCAAGGAGGATTCTCTATCCTACGTACTTTGAAGTCGATAGAAGAGATTGGTACCCATGAAAGCTCAGTCGTCAACCGAAGAGCGGTGGGCGGATATACGCCCCTTTACATCATAAGAGCCACGACCACTGGACGCTATGTGTCTTGGTATTCGAGTCCGACTCGGGATCCGGCTCTGGATCCAACTCTGTTCGTTTGGACTACTACGGCTCATCGGAAAGTGTAGTTCGTCGGAAGGATGTCAAAGCCTTTTCTTTGCAAAATGGATCGAGAAGCACTATCCCGATTCCAAATCTATGTTCGATCAGAAGGTATGACTCTAGCTCCTTTTTTAATGATATAGCGTGTCTGACTGTAGTAGAAATCTGCACAGCAAAATGACAAAATGAGTTGCGGAGTAGTTGTTCTAGAGACCATAAGGCGTTTGATTGAGTCGGAAGATGTGGCGCAGACTATAGAACCAATAGATCCGAGGAAGCGCTTCCTAGACATGATTACTTCAACCGACACAAACTCGCCATCTCCTTCAGAGAGCCAAAATCTACAGGTGATAGAGGCAATCAAGCGCTGGAAGGAAACGGCAACACATCAGCGATCATGGACGGCCCACTCTCTACCACCCAACAGGCAATGAGCATCCAGCCTTCTCAAGAAGTCATGATCAAATTCTGGAGCCTGTGCGAATCAAAGGGAATGCCCATCGCAGAGCGGCTTTCTCCTGCTAAAACAGAGCTCAAGCGGATCGCCGAAAAAGAGGAGCCCTCAACCTCGAACTTGAAGACGCCCCAAAGGACTTGAATTGTGCGAACGTCAAGGCACTCACCGTGGAACAGGTCTTAGCCACGCTCTCAGAATCTATCACAATGGTTGAAACAACAGACGATTCGTCGGCTGGTGTGCATCTGCAGACCACGAAAGATGAGCCGATGTCTGATGGCACACCTAATCTGAATTCCCTGGCGAAGAATCCTTGCTCCAATGACATTTTTGATACTTTGATTGCGTGGTCAAACGTGCAGAATCAGACCTCATGCAAGCAGATCGAGCGAGAATCAAGGACAAGCTGGCGGAAGCCACGGAGAAAGAACGACGTAAGGCTCGTGAGGTCGAGAGTGCGGAAAGGAAAGTGAAGCAACTAACGGAACGAGAGACGGACCTCCTGAGAGAAAAGGGACGAGTAGATGCGGCTATTAATTTCTATGAGAGCTTGTCGCATCTCGCATCGGATGGGGGAGACAAGCTAGCTGATGAGAGCCTGTCAACCGGTGACGTGACGCCATCTCGATGACATTCCCGTGTCTATAATAGGACAGTTCCCAAGGGCAGAAACTCGAACGGCCAACAGACTAAACTTTGGCTATTCTGGCCTGCTTCCGATGGAAGAGCATCTGCTCTTTGGCGAGGGAAGCAGGAGAGATAGCATAGGAGTGGCAGATGGTCGATGCTGCAGATCTATCTCATGCAAAATATCACCGTAAAAACGTTCCCTTCATCTTGAGATGTTACAATAGAATTTCAAGGATTTGAGAATCGTCTGAGGTTTGCCCTGGCCGTAAAGTTCATATAGCCGAGGAACTTTATTGCCTCCTTGACACTTAGCTGGTCTGTGCCGAATTTTACTGTATCAACCGCCAAATCTTGTACACTAATGTGGCTACGGATGGGAGGGACCCTGCGTCTTCCCAGAGCCATGATAATAACTATACCCCGAGTTTGGGTGGCAGTGCTGGTGGACTGCCCAGAGGTGAGGCAAACTTAGCGCAGTCAGACACTTTGGGTCTGAGTCGAGACCATTCATGCTTATTATGCTACTCAATTGTACGAAATTAAGATCGTTGATTGGACTAAAACTGAAAATGGGACTTGCTTGTATCTTTCATATTTGAGTCGACGTTTCGCGCATTCCTACCAAATAACGGATTTTTGGGCATGGATTGAAACTGGTCATGATGACGGTTTGAGAAATGGAAGGGCCCTTGATGGAAAACTCATGACAAGTCGAGAATGGATTAAAGCGCGTTTGGCATTAGAGTCTGAGGGAATCAGCTAAGAAAACTAAACATATGTGGCTATCGTAATTCTAGGAGTCTAGATTAACATGATTGCACCCCTTAGAGGATAAAATGTGTAGGTGGGGATGAGTCTTGATGTTCCTCGCTAGTACTGCCATGAATGCTCGCTCCCGCCTGGACATCCAGGCGTGCCATACACGTCACCTACCATCCATAGAACAACGTCGACAAACCACCAAATCCCGCCAGCACCGAGAGTTAAGAGCTTGAACACAGCCAGGGGCCAGTGGTGGGCGTAGAACTGATCGATAGCAAGTGATCCCAAGAAAAAGGCAAGAAGCATGGCCGTTCGTTCCTGTCGGTAACACTTGGCAGTCGTTGGACGCTCGTCAAATCCTCCCCAAGACCTCTTTGCCAAGTCGAAAGGCCTCTCGATGGCAACTGTTGATCGCATAATTAGCCACAAGATGGTTGAAGTCAGGTCAAAACAACGTACCGGTTATTCCACATGCAACGATGATACCCAAGACAATCACCGAGTAGACTGTTGCGAGCAGTTTCCAGTGCCTTTCGACAAAAGGCATGCCTTTTCCGATCCAAGGAGTGGTTCCGGAATGTACGGAGGATCCCCGAGTATCCTGGCAATGATTCATGGTCGAACTGAGCGTCGTTTGCATGGGATAGCAGCAGCGACAACAGTAACAGCCAAAACAGCAGAGATGGATTTGAGCAGACGTAGACCTAGGTAGCAGGAATTCAAACAGCTTGTAACCTTTCAAGCCAATCCAAGTAAGTAATTATAGAGAGGACTGAATGGTCCATAGACGGCGTTCTGTAGATGAACCCGAGTCGTCCTCTGAGATAATCCCACTTCGGCTGTCCGAAAGATCTGTTCGTTCCCGATGCACTTGCCGCGATTTTTGCCCTTTATGCTCGAACACGCCGTCTGTATTCTGCTCCGCGGTACAATAGAGTAAATGCTGGGTCCGATTTCCACTTGACGGCCTATAATTCTCCTTCCACCGGTCATTCTTGATCAGGACCGGCCGGTGCGCATCCGCGAGTTTTAGCCTACAGGCTTGGCCTTATCTTGGGATTGAAGATTGTGACGGACGAGGCCTGTTGCGCCAATTTATATTGTAAAGTGATAACGAATTATAGCTTGGACCTTGATTAACTTGCACTGTAGTACTGTGCAGGCTGGGTTGTAGCATCGTTGTTGCACTCCTGCGTCATCCGGGGTGCTGTAATGTAGCGTTTGTCGCACAGCCATTCACACACTTGTCCTTTGAAATGAAATAGTGAGAGAGATTGTTTTGAACCTGACCGCATCTCTATACTACATGACTCCCGAGGCCAGTTACCTATTCAAACGTCTAAGATATGGCCATTTACAACTTCGTTCTCGCTCTTCGCATCTGAGAATCGGCGATCCATGTTTGAACCAACGAGTTCAGTCTGTTTCTTCCCGGCATGGCTGGCGTATGAACCCACTCCTTGCCTAAAGCTGATGGCGGAAGCATGAGCATTCATCTTGGTATGGAGTACCAGGTTCATCGTTGCAGTCCAGTCTTTCGATGTCATCAGTGTTCAGGTGGGCCATGCCGACCAACATTTTGATCTTTCTCCTAGCCCAAATGGATAGTATGATGATAGCGATGAGCAAGGCCACAACTTCGAAAGCGAAGAACGCGACAACTTGGCTTGGGAAGTTGTCGGTATGCCAAAGCAACAAGCCCGCCATGGCTTGCAGAACGACAACTTCGAGCAAGAACAAAGGCACCCAAGACATTATAAGGTCCAGCCTCTCGTATTGACCCTTTATCGATCGGAAATTGAATTGAAGCATGGTGGTGATGGCGACTGCAGCAATCGCGGTGATTGCGGTACTGGTCAGTAGAGCTGCTGCCGTAAACTCGAGGCCACTCAAGCTGTCTGGTTGGGATAGACCAAAGATTGTCACCCCCAGAGACAAAATGGCCAACCAAGCTACAAAGAGTAGAAAGCCATTGTAAAAACGCACGACTAGTCGAACAATGAATGCCGAGCGAGGGCTGACTATGCCAAACTCTTCGTCTATCGTAGGCATTGGTACAACTTGAATCATTTAGCAAGGGAGAGAACCGGGTTTCTCTCAAGGCTTACCTTTATGCATGTGGGCCAGAACGGGAAGAGCTGTAGCTGCGTATGCAAATGGAAAGTCATTCTAGGAGGAGGAATACATGCATTCAGCAGAGCATCGTACATATATGATCAGCCAAGGAGCCAAATGAGATAGCATCAGTCTCTTGCTTATTCTTTTTTTCGCCTCCCATCCTCTTCCTGTTTTCTTTTCACCTTCTTCATTTTATGGCTTTCTGGGTAGGTTCATCTGTCGGTATATCCTCTACTGCTGGAGTCTCGGCGGAGTACAGTCTACGGTATAGTAGGTCTTCAACGGAATGGCCATAACTAGCCAGTCCAAATCTAGACGGTCTCATCTCTGGACAAATGAGTTCCTTGGTTGGACGCGCGATAAACTCATGGCACGCCTCGCTTTTAGCCAAGAGCAGCCACATAGCACTGAGACTACTCATCACATCCGTGGAAAGTGGCAAGCCGACATAGGACGCATCAAACAGCACCACTATCACTTCCACCTGAGCCGCTTCCCCATCATATAAGAAAATAGTGTTTTGCTTGTCCAAAAACATTTTCTATTTCCATTTCGAAGGCAAGAGGGCGATCGAAAGGTGCTCAACAGACAGCACACCACCTCGAGAGGCTCACATCAAAATGACGAGAATGCCATGTTCCTCCTATTCACAACCACCCGAGCCCCAAGCAGGTATAGGACTAGGAACCATTCTTACCATTTACATAACTTGCATCATCAACGGTACGTTATCGACAGAGTTTAGCCAAGGGAGCTGGTCGATCGGCAATGCTAATCGCCGTCATGCTAGGGTTCGACGTAAGTAACGTTGCCAACATCCAGCCACAGCTTTATGAGGCGTTCGGTCATATCGAGTTCCTTCCTTGGATTGGGCTCTCTTACTCCCTTGCCAACTTTGTTACACTGGCCTTTGCGCGCAACATCATCGATGTTTTCAATATACGTTACGTGTATATCCTCAGCATCGTTATATTTTTTGTTGGAGCGACCCTAGCCGGCGTGGCGGGCAACATCTCCACGGTCATCGCTGGCCGAGCGATCATGGGGATTGGAGGCTCAATCTGCCAGAACTGGTAAGTGAGAACTTAGTCCTCTCCATTTATTCCGTCGTTGCCCGTCCCATATGGCGCATACTGAATGTTCATTGCAGTGCCATATCATACTTTGCCATGTATGCGACCGACAGTCAAAGTCCTCTTCTTTATGGCATCATGAGTGGGTTGTGGGCCATTGGCCTTGTAGTAGGAGGCCCGGTAGGCAGCGCCTTTGTGCAGAGCTCTGCCACGACCTGGCGTTGGGCTTTCTTCATCAATCTACCTTTCCTGGGCCTTGCCATCATCTGCGCCCTGATTTTCGTGCCAGGCAGACCCCAATCCAACAATGTCCCTCTACGAGATCGCCTTGCTGATATTGACATCTTGGGGATCGTCCTTCAAGTGGCTACAACCATCCTCTTCGCCATCGCGGCCACCTTCTCTGGCCCTGTATGGGAATGGAGCTCAGCGCCCTGTATCGCCGTGTGGTCTACGTTCGCTATTGTTCTTGCTGCTTGGGTTGTTCAACAGGTCTTCAGTTACCATAATCGACCTGGCCATCAAGTGGTCCCCATCGCCATCATGGCTCAGGGTCATATGCTACCCCTATGGTTAGCATCAGGTTGCGCCGGTGCTACGTACGCCATTATGCTCTACTATATGCCGCTGTTCTATGCTTTCTCCAAGGGGCTGGACGCGCTACAACAAACCGTGCATCTCTTACCTTTCATTCTTCCTTTCATCGCCACCGTGACGATTACCGCTGCTTGTCTCCCAAGAGTAAATCACTACGGCCTACTCTACCTCGCCGGCGGTGCCGTCACACTCGGATCGGCCATAGCCCTCGCCACTACTCTTGCGCCAAATGTTTCCGAAAGTAAGGTCATGGGCCTCACAGCTCTAGTGGGCGTGGGACTTGGCCTGCATTTCCAGCACAGCAATGCCATCTCGAACCGAATCCACAAAGACATCCGAGATCGAATCGAAGGCGCTGCGCTTCTCAACATGAGCCTGATGGGTGGTATCTCCATGGCCTTGATCATTGCAGGCGCTGTGTACCAGAACCGCGGCATGTCTTTGCTCAAGTCGGCTCTTGGGTCATTCAATTATGATGATGGAGACCTGCGCGAGGCACTTGCCGGCGTCTCGCGGGATACGGGAGGAGGAGATAAGGCTCAAACCATGATATCATATGGCGCCAACGCAACATGAAGGCTATTGCTCTTTTGTTCTATCTTGTTGCCTCCAGCGGCGCTCTCTGCTTAGCATGCGGAGTATTAGCCCTATTCGGTCGTTCTCGCGCGAAGAAGTTGCAATAGGGGATGTATGCTACATAAGTAAGTATCAGTGGATCATAGCAGAATGGTACAGAGGCTGGTAGGAGGGTCATAGTGGTAACAATATGGCAGAAACTATCAACTACCTGAAGCCTTAAGAAGATCTTGTGCCCTCTAAGTTAATATTCCTCATGTGGCTGTTTGATCAGGCTTCACAAAGGGTCCTGGTCGGCACCAACGGCTACGGTCACATATAGAATACCAATCTCGTAGTTATGATCGCCATCACGATCCGGTATACCATCCAAAGTGACCACTTCAGTCTTCTATTTGTAGAAAAGGTTCGTTGTGAACAGACGTTGTTGATCAGGCTAATTGCTGATAAATCCACCAAAGGAGTATCACCTTCTGCTCCTTCTGTCTGATTCGGCCTCGATTCCCGGGCCCTACATCGGTGAAGGCTGAGAGCGTGTAGTGTCGTGAACGGACATCACCACTTACTCTAGACTATTGGAAGCGGGAATGGTTGATATTATCTTGGAACGTCTAGTCCGAGCTCGATGCATCAGAATGTAGCGTAATTCGTTTACATAATCTATCATAGACATGGATGCTGTACAACTGAAACTCTGGGCTGACTCTAACTCGCTGACCTGGTATATTGCTAGGTTAATTTGAGGTATATAAGGGACTTGGTTTGAAGAAAAACTTCTGGTTCGCAATTCAGCCCTGCTTTCATCTACAGTCAAGCAACCACTTGATTCATCGCTAAGCTGGCTTGAAACTCTTAACAGATACCATCAAATATTCCGATATTTGTCGCCCTTCACAGCGTCGTGTCAACTGCCGATTCATATACCAACGCGATAATGGCGCAGCAACTCGAGAATCATGCTCTCAACTTTCATGAATAAAACTTTTCATGCAAGAGAATGACAGCGAACTTGCTTCTTTTTCACCGAGATGCAATGCGGCGTTCTGATACATATCATAGTATGATACAGACAATCCTTGCGTTCGGACACGTTGATGTTTATATCCGCGAGCACCTCGAACACCATTCGGCGAGAGTGATTTCGACATTCGATCAGAGGTTCGGCACGCATCTTACGAGGGTAGAGATATCTCGCAGCGCTATTGAGGCCCAGGCTTGCATGGTTCCCCAAACTCAGCGTTTAAAAGTTATCGAAATATTAGCCATCAGTTACCTTATTCATGGCGTTCGCAAAGCCTTGCGATGCGATACACAGGAGAACCCACTTAGGGTCCCAGGACAGCGTCAAACAGAAGACGACAGACTCTTTATAGAGAGAGATGAATTTGTGTTGCGGGAGGAGCGAGATAGCACCATACTCTCACAACCCGACGGAGAAGATGCATTGGGAAACTCCTCTGCAGACACGATTGGCCGCATCTGTGGAAAGATGCGAGAGCACCGTATATTCTTATGATTAGTCGAAGCCATTTTGTATAGATGAAATAGGGTATTCAGAGCCAGACTTCAGTGTCTCCAAATCAAATACAACATATTTTAGTTCTAACTGATGGCATTTCGTGTCATTTCTAAGCTAAACGGATTCTCGTTTCCTTTTCTCTTTTGCTCGTTTTCTGTCTTTCTGTGATTACGGAATACAATAAGAAAAGCTCCCAGAATGCGGAATTTGCTGATGCCATTGCTGGAGTTGAAGAATATGAAGGCCGCTTTTGCCGCTTCCTAATCTCCATGCGGCCTATTTTGGCGTGCCCAATGGGGTCGCTGATGACTAGCACTTGAAGAAGGGCGGTATGGTCTTCGTGAGTGCCATTATGCATGATGATGAATATACCGACGCCCTGCGTATTATCAATCTGTAGTGTCTCCTGTTTAGTGCTATACTTTAGTGCAATACAAATGATATGTAATTGCACCGACTTTGCAAGATATCCGAATCTGGTAGGGCTAAACGAGTTTTGGTGTTGGTCGGCCTTTCGAGATCACATCCCGCTCCCAGGCGACCTTCCATTTTGGAGGCTACCTCAGGATCTCGCGAGCGTCCATTAACAGACTGCACGGTGAGAAGCAATAATATAATTCAAGTGCCTGCCCTTCCACCAGCTTGGTATCATTTGAATCATGCTAATGTGGGGCAATACCACGATGAAATCAATCATTGTTCTTTCCTTGGTCGCCCTGGCTCACGCGAGGTGCGATTATCCCAGTGGTATAGGCTTATGGCATCCAAAGACAGGCCAGAATCTTGGGGTAGCAATGTGGGATTTGGGAATCACTGAGGCAGAATTCAAGGCGCTCAATCCAACCACAAATATAAATCTTCTTTATCCTCCAATGGGCTATAATGTCACAATCGGACCATCTCGATCCGGAAAGTGGACCGATGGATGTCCACCTTCCCTTCGAATTGAGGACACATCAGACACCTCCATCGTAGATCCTAGTGATGAGACACAAGACACTCCCGAATCCACGTCCGACGCCGATGCTGATGCTGATGGGTATCGTGACCAATCAACCCGCAGCATGTATGAGACGGTAGAGGCTAGCACTAGATCTAGCACCGTGTTTGCCGATAGCTCTCGTCCTTCGTCTCCATCGGTGGCGGCAGAAACTCAATCTGCCGACACACTCGACCAGCCGTTCACAGAAGGCCAAGGGACTGCCAGCAGACCTGAGGTCCATACGCCAACGGAGTCGATAAGGGAGGTACCCGGTAGTGCAGTGTCCAGGACTAGAGCCACAACATCCGAAGATGGAGAAGACAACCTCATTAATCCTAGCAAGACTCGGCATTCGGATGTTTCGGCCACTTCCGTAGCTGATAAGTCGGAGGATGTGCATGAGGCGTCATCCATGATTAGTGACGATGTTCAGCAGGAGACGGCCCCATCCTATGCCACTACGGACGGCAAGGAGACAAGAACACCGGCGCAATCGGACGCCTCATCCACTTCTGCCGGAGCTGAATCTACTATAGTGAACGAGAAAGGGCAAAAGCCGGAGTCAGTCACCGAAACGTCATCTGTTCCGTCTTCTATCAGTGGTGCGACCAAGTCAGAGACAGCACCATCATCAGAATTGTCGACGACAACGACAACGATGCTTACAAAAACAGATGGCTCTCACCTTATCAAGACGGAAAGTCCAAGCGACACCTCGTTCAAGGAAGAATGCACAGAGTCGTCGAAAGACCTTTCGGCTCAGGAGTCCTCAGGAGGAGCGCATACTAGTTTGGCATCAACCTCGACTACAGATACAGCTACGTCCTCAACAACTCAGCCCAAAGAACCAACCGGATCCACCACAAACTCGGGGGGCACTACGATAGCTGAAAACACCTCGACACAAACAAAGTCCGCAGATCCGGATACAGCGTCTGACCAGACCACCTCGTCTGTTGATACGGCGTTGGGGAAGACGACGACCGAGGTTGTCGCTTCGTCAGATACTGGTTCGGCGGATCAAACGGGCGGACAAACCACAACTTTGTCGACAGAAACAAAAACGACATTGACAACTTCAGCATCAAAGAAAACTTCGGCTCCCGCGACCACCACGAATTCATATGACGGAAAAGAGACACGTCTCGCAATGTGTTTTTACGATTCAGACTTGCCCAGTATCGGACAGAGAGATGCCGAAATGGTATACCCAAAGGTAAAGGATTTCTGCGGCACATCGGATATCGATAGAAGCATGAAAGCCGGAGACAAATGCATCACACGTTCCATGAAAGATTCCTCCAATATTGGCTATGAGTTCCAAATTTGCCCCAGAGGAGACTGCCCAAACTACGGCCAAAATATGAGAAATCCATTCGGGCAGAATGCCCTTTCATGCGTGGATATATTCTTTCATACGATATGGAGTTCCTGTAAGTCTCCCTGGCATGGTCTCAGATCATGAAATTAACAGTTTACAGGTAACGATAGAAATCAACGAGGAAGTGGAGGGTGGTGGGATACGACATGCCTGGAATACACTTTAGAAATTGGTAGAATAGATAGTAGCTAAAGTAACCAGCCAAGTAAAAGCAAGGTAGGATGTAGGATGCAGGATGTAATTTGCTCCCGGTTTCTGCCTCTTTTTCGATTCTACCTTTCTTCTCTCCTCTTAGTCTTTCAGTGTGTTGAGTGTGCTATTAGCCTAAGAAATTGCACGTAATTGGAATGTTTTGATTTCTGCCTAAAAACAGCTTATTCAAATAGTGTCTATTATCGCCGAAGCCTGTACATAAGCATGCTGTCTTGTAGTCCACTTTTGAACTTTTTCCATAGGATGTTCTACTTCTTCCATTTATTGATGATCTGCAAAATCGATAAATATTGTATTCTCCTCCTTTCGCTTTTCACTTCCCTTTGTCTACTGCCATATGTCTGACGTCTCACGAAATTATATTCAATCGTCACACCACCTCTCGTCACCTTCATTATGCTCATCAGCTCTCTGCTCATCATTGCTGCACCTGCTTTGGCTTTAGCCTTGCCTTCTGGTCATCATGGCCAAAGCTCTAGTTGTGAACCTAGAGAGCCTGTACCTGTGCTCCCTATTAATGGCGGTCGTACGTCTCAGTCCACCCTTGATCTGATGTAGCATCTTGTATCTCACCAACACGACCAACAGCTTCCGAGCTCTCCGCTCCTCCTCGAAATGTAACTCTGAAGCACATTGCCCTTGGGTTTGGCATTCAGAATTATAGCTGCATTGACGCTGGTGCGGATCCTGCAGCTATCGGTGCTTTGGCTGTTCTCTACGACGTTACCTGCCTCTATCCAGGTCAAACTCATTCGTCTTTAACAGCCAAGAAATGGGATTCTCTCCCTTCCGACGTCCTTAATACCGGAAAGGTCCCTCTGAACCGCGATGATGACGGCGGTGCCTCCCTCACCAATCCCTTCCCCAGAAAAAAGCCTCTCCAGGTCAAGGGTCTCCGGAAAACCATCCCCTACCTTGGCCATCACTTCTTTAACGCTGCTGGTGTCCCTACTTTTAGCCTCGATAAGGCCAACCAGCTCCTCGTTGCTAAGAAGATAGACAGTGTCAAGGCTCCCGACTCTGGTCCTGCTGGCCCTGAAGGTACCGGTGCCGTTGATTGGCTCTACCTCGGGGATGCGGGTGGCAGCCAGGGTGTCTCTTTTGTCTACCGCGTCTTGACCGCAGGCGGTGCTTCTCACGGTTGCAAGGCCAAGGGCATCGACAGTACCTCTTATACCACTCTCTATTGGTTTTATGGTTAATTGAATCCGGTCTTTCACGATAGAACGGCGATTTATCGGAGTATACAGAAAGGCAGCAATGGCTTTTACATATGGATACTTATTCATTTCATGATGATTACTTATTGATACGATTGATACGTGAACTCTGGTCTTCCGAATAAATGCCTTCTGTTATGAATGTGGATTAATCAATGCTCGCGGGATATTTTGCCACTTGTTTCTAGTTTCTATGAAATAGGTAGTTTGGATGGTGTATCAGCTAAGGGAAATTAGTACTAGAACAAGTAAGCAGTCATTGCAGAACGGATAAAACTATAAATTCTGATGTTGAGCATATTATGAATGAAGGACTGCGCCTGTTCGTCCGAGGAGTAGAACTACGCGACCGAATAAGCAAGGGAAGTGCAATCCTCGGAGGCCTACCCTTTCAAAGCAAGGAGGTGGCAAATACCTTTTGTGATGTTTATCCCTCTTAACGTTCACCCCACAGAGCCAGGCCCACTAAGGGCATCGGGGACCTATGCAAATTTCGGGAGGTTCAGTTTGTCTACGATTCGCAACGAGTCCGTGGCCGGCTAGAATTGATTCAAGAATGAACTGATCAATAAGGTCTCTCAGTCACCTTTATTAAACTGTTGTGTGGTAATAGCTTGGGTAGTAAATACTAACCTAAACTGCTGCCCTAAGATTCAAAAATCAGATGTAAAATTGACTTTGGTACCAATTATTATGTACTAATTATCCCTCCTTCATCTAAAGTAAGAGATAGGTAGTGAGTAGCGAAGTGTCAGCACTTATCTGGACCACAATTGCCACCGTCTAGTCTCGCTACTTGTTGCATTCCTTCTCTGTTAACCTCAGACATTCCAAAAGCCTTTTCCCCCGTAAGTATTTCCAACGTGGATGTTGCCGCGAAACTCGGGTCCGATATAGCCAACACTGTTATTACCTGAAGCCAATTGAGAGGGTAACCGATTCCAATCCGATGTCCTACTAATATTGGGGCCACCATCCTTCATACGGGATTCGTACTTGGTAGTAGCCACAACGGTCATGGCAAAATCAATATCCTGCGATGCATTCTTTAATTCGCGCAAGAAACAGATATTGTCAAACTTGTCGATTTGCTTTTCCGCCTCCTTTATCAAATCTCCTGTGTCAAACTGAATCTCACGTTCGAGTTCGTCGATGTAAACAGCGCAGTCCCGAATCAGGATTTCGACGTGTTCCTCGTCGTAAATTGTCCACGGTGTCTTGTCAATCAAGTTCGCCCCGGATAGTCTTTCCTCGGTAAAAGTGTGCAGTTGATCTCTAAGCTGTTGCGCAAGCTTGTCTAGCATTATGATCGTGCCCTTTTTGTTGGCGAGCCTTCTGGATTGCCGGCATGATCTGCTGTAACATGTCTGGAATGCTACAACCACGCCTTGGAGAATTTCTCGCATCGTGTCCAAATCGACTTCACTCAAGCACGCTTCCAACGACTGCCCGCCAATGACGCGCGTGGCCCATCGCGCCAGTCGACACTTGACAATATCAAGCTTGAAGGCAACATGCCTGGCTCTGAGTCCGAGGCATTCATTGAATCGAATACAGTTGAACAAATCAACACAGTCGTTGAAAAGAAGAGAGGGGTGCCTTTCGGAGATTTTAGTAAAAGTTTCGTCCATGTTGAGGAAGTGTTTTGAGATTTTTGTTTGTTACAGCAGACTCACCGGAGGGGAATCTTCTTTTATAGCCGTCAGCGGCAGATTGCAAGCCAACTTATGGTCTTTCTGCTATCCCCTGCTTTCCGTCGCCTGCCTAATCCTTATCGTTTATAAAATTACTTTAGTCATTAATCTTTACAATGAGAATTTAGCTGGTTGGTATACCCCTATTACCCCTAGAGTGATAAGGAGTAGGGGATAACAAAAAGACCCTGAGTTGGCTTAACTTCTCCACGTGTGGCGTTTCCGCGCCGCCAGTGTGAAACAAGGCCTGCCCGTGTTTGATCCATCGTATAGATATCTTAAAATTCCACTCCACATACCAGCCTCTGATTCGATACACGAGTGACTCAATCGCCCTCCTCTGGGGGGTAAGAATGCCAGCAAATGCCCGTGCAGCATGCTGGACCTGGAATAGAAGTGCCCCATCATGACACAGTCTAGCTCCAGCATCAGCCACTGTAGGACATCCAAGAATAGAAAGACAGCAGCTGATGGGAATGGTCGCATTCGCGAATGACAAACCAGCCAAGCAAGTGACAGACAGAGCTTGAGATGGTTTCAGGCCTATAAAATACAGTAAGGATAAATATGACCTTGGCGATGTAGATTGTTGACCACATTGTACAATATAGAAGACCTATCTTCCAACTTTCATTCATTTACCGCGTAGCATACAGTGCCGTATTGCCATGCAACCTAGATCAATGTCTACCAGGGCCTCATTGTATATCTTTGGCATTTATTACTTAACCTATTACTAAACCTGAGCCGACTGCGGCACCCTACTGCTCCTGGGAGATTCTGCCACTGCCACGAGCTAGGCCCTGCATATATCTCACCGCGATAAAGCCCTCAGTCATCGCAGTAACGAGTGTTGTTCCTGCACCCTGGGTTCCAAGTAGCGCTACTGATGCGTTGCCCCCAGCGAACAGACCGGAGATCACAGTGCCATCTTCCCTGAGCACTCTTGTGAACTGGTCAGTCTCGACACCGCCTCTAGTGCCAGCGTCACCAGGAAAGACTCTGATGGCGTAAAAGGGGCTGTCCTTGACAGGCCCCATGCAAGGATTTGGCATCACAGCTGGGTCGCCGAGAAACTCTTGGTATCTATCCCCGCCCCTATGGAAATGCCTGTCTTCACCCTGGTTACACATTTCATTCCACTCGTCCACCGTCACCTGCAGGTTATGGCTCGACATCTGCATCTGCTCAGCTAGGCCGCCAATAGTAGTCGAACGCAACAGGAGACCCTGTTCAATAGCCTGGTCGGTCTGCCAGACGCTCTTGAGACTTCCGATGGGGTATCTTCTGCTGTGATTTCTGTCGAAAACAAGCGAGAAGGCGGCCGCTTCTGCGTCCTCCTTCGCCCTCTGGTACATGGACTTCACGGCCTCGCCGTACGGCTGAGATTCCGAGAAGAAACGGCGGCCACAGCCATCGACTACGATGGAGTGTGGCTTGGATATCGCAAGCATGGCTTCTGCTACTTTCCCCGTCCTAGGATCGACCATGGTGGGGATGCCCCAGACTTGGTCGAGCTGTGCAGTGCCGGCCCCAATCCATTAACCCACTCGCAGCGCGATGCCGGCATCTACGTCAGACGCCAGGCTCCATTCCGCCTTGGTCTTCATACCCGGAGTTGCTTTCTCGGCGGTTGCTCTCCCAAGGTATGCATCCCTCATCTCCTGGTTCTGGGAGAAGCCTCCCGTGGTCACCATCACTCCTAGCGATGCATGAATGTCGACAAGTTCCTCAGTGCCTCTGCGCTGAACCCTTGCCCCTATTACGCCACCATCATGTTCAGATAGCAAGAGCTCGCTCAGCTCCCACCCAGTCCAGATTTTCACATTGTCGCGTTCCTTGCACACCTTGAGGAGCTGGGCGACCAGTGATCGACCCATCGACACAGGCCTCGACATGCCCTTTGGGAGAGCCGAAACTTCTACAGGGCGCTGCCCTGATGAACGCAGCCTTGTCAAGATCCGGAGGTCCTCGAACCTGGGGATCACGGGTGCGCCATCTGGGTTTGGAAGGTATTTCTGGTAGTGACCTAGGCTTGCCGCATCAAAAACCGCGGGGTCCAGGGTGCGACCATGGTGGACTGCACCTTCGATGTGCGGGTGATAGTCTGGAAACTGGGACGGTTTGGCCATCCATCGGAAGCCATGGTCTCTGAAGTATCTCATCATCTCTGGTCCCTGCGTCAAAAATGCGTCGAGACGCTCATCACGTAGGCGCCCATGGAAGGCTTGTTCCCCAAGACTTGAGCATGTAAGTTTCGCCACAGCATTGATGTAGCGGGCGGCTTGTTCTTTGTTATCTTCGATACCAGCTTCCTTCATGAGAAAATTGTCGGGCATCCACATGCAGCCACCGGACCTGAAAGTCGTGCCGCCAACGTGATCTTCCTTCTCGGCGAGGATGACTCTGAGCCCTGGATCATGCGCGGCCGCCGCCGCTGCTAAGCCGGCGGCGCCAGCACCTAGGATGAGAATGTCGCATTTGATAACTGATGTTCGTTGATGGTTGGGCGCTTGGTGATGACCAAAGTCTTGATGACCTGTGGCGCACGTCATCTCTTGGTCAAGCGATGGCATGGCTTGGTTCGTTTGTTTGTCGACGGGTTAAATGCAGGTGTGGTTCTTGTATAGGCTTATTCTTCCTATATTCGAGTTTATGCCATTGAGATGCCTTGACTTCATCTTATACAACTATACGCACAGCTCTCGTGTCACCATTCACGTACGCCCAACCAGACCTACGGTGGTTATTGAAGCTGTTCAAAATTGGATCTCGGTCATCGATATCGAGAGGAACTACTCTCGCATACTTTAGGCCATAAGACCACAGGACTCCGGTAACATCGGAAGAAAAGAGTGTAGACAAAATTGGCCGAAATTTATGTTATTCTTAGAACAGGGCATCTCTGGCAAGCACCCGTAGAAGTTGGTCCCCGTCCAGAGATGCGTCCGAGTTAAGTTGTCTTGTTACGATGGGATGCGCGGCAGCCCGATCGAGCGGTACACCTCTATGGTAAGGGCATTGATCCAAACACGCTCTTGATCCTAAAACAGACAGGGGAGGCTGTCGTCACATCGTATTCACACTCCCTGTCTCTACCGTACGTGTACACATGTAGTATTCATTCGGATCACGATTGCTTGCTTGTCAATATTCGTTCTTCTACTGTAAAGAAGATGCGAAAATATGTTTTGATTGACAACGCACGAGCTCATTAGTGTTTGTACACGATGTCGGCCAATTACATGTGTTGGTGAGATGTGTTTTTCGCAGTTGTAGATACAGTCTAAAAGTTAGACTCACAGGTGTCCGAACCATCACATACAGTAGATCTGCTCGTTGAATCACCCGTCAAGATTAGTGGTGTTTCCTCCTTCTCTCTCTCTCTCTCACTCTCCCTCCCTCCCTCTCTCCCTCCCTCTCTCCCTCTTTCCCTCTCTCCCTCTCTCCCTCTCTCCCTCTCTCCCTCTCTCTCTCCCTCCCTCTCTCCCTTCCTCGTTACACCTTGAGAACTAGTCGAGATTCGGTCGGCCACCCCCCGATCGCGTCGCGCTTCCCATCTTGCTTCATTGGGCAAGCGACTTTCACACTATTCAGGCTTCGTAAGCAGCTGTGAGGTTTGGTGTTTTGCTTCAGGTCTATACTCACTGCGCGTTCCCAATCCTGAGAATCCATGAGCCAGCAGGCAGGCGCCCTGATGGTGACAAGCCATTGTTCCTCGAAAGGGTCGAAACATTTGAACCGACAAGGGACACCATATGCTTCGACGTATTTGGCCATTCCATTATGTAGAGAGCGCAAGCATTTTTGGAATGTCGCTCTCCCATCCTCGAACTTTAGGACATAGTCAGTTATCGGATAGTGTTGGGTAAAGTGGCCACCACGCGGACGTACCTCTCCAATACTGCGGCTTATCGCGCCAGAAGGTCGAGGCTCCACGCCAACCCATGACGAGCAGCCCGGGTCCCAAAAGCACAAGTCTAGAGAAATGCCGTCGAACCTCGCAAGCCTGACCGCTTTTCGGAGCAGGGCGCTTCCGTCAACGAAAGCCTCTCTCATGCTGAGGCGTTTGCCGGGACCCCGCCCCCTGACCCCTCGCCCCCTGACCCCCCGCCTTGCGCGTCGCACGGCAGGACGAGCAGTCCGTTGCTCCTGCGGTGAGGTAGTATCGAGCCTTGGATGCTCAAGCTGTTGTGTGGCATGTTGCATAGTATTGCAGTGAGTCTGCGCTAGGTCATGGATGCTCATTGTGTCAAGGCTCGATTGCTCGCAGCTATGAGTTAGATCCCAAGATAAAATTGGCTGGAGCGCAAATAGACTCGTTTTGTACGTTTTTGTACGACAGGCCCCGGTCGCCTCCAGAAAACGCCGTATGACGGCGATTTTTCGACTTTTGGAACTTGGTGTTCACGTGCAGGATGGTTACCTAGTTTGACATGTAGCAAAAGGAGCCCAATTTGGCCGCTCTTAGTCAGAATCTAGCGTGGGCAGCCATGGCCGTCCTAAAATTGCCAATGTGCCCTGTAGAATCATCGTGTCTAATGGCCAATCCTCGGGATAGCAAACCATATGTGAGCATCCAGGTCGAAACCGGACGGAGTGCCACGCGTTCAAGAACGTCGCCAAATCGCACATGTTTGGCCGCTCACAATCTTGTTGTGAAAGCCGAGATTGGCCACGTCCAGTTTTGGATGCTCACCCACATGTACAGCAGACGCTACAGGCCTTATTGTCACGGTGGCAATCAGGAGTGGTTTCATCTAACGGCCGAAACTGGACCAAAGCCAAAAGCCGCCGCGGCCAATTTGGCACGGTATGAGCCTGCTTATGACCAAATTTGTCCGTCAGAGTCGAAGCAAGCATATCACTAGGGGTTTCTACGACGAGAAGCGATCAATTCTACACGGGGCGCTTACTGGTTTATCTACAATCGACTTACAGCACGGCCTGGATTACTGTAGGGAGGATACACCTTATATCTATGGAAGACGAGAGAAAAAAAGCAGACAAAAAAAGAAGGCAAAAAGAGAAGACAAAAAAAGAAAAAAAAAAGGAATAAAAAAAAAGACAAAAAAAGAAGACAAAAAAAGAAAAAAAAAGATTAAAAAAAAAAAGACAAAAACCAAAACACAAAAACCAAAACACAAAAAAAAGAAAAAAAAGGGAAATTTTGAATATGTTGCAGCTTTGTACATCTAGCCGACTTAGCGGGAGTGGGAGATTGACTCTACCGATCCTCTGAGTGGGAGACTTGCTCTACCTAACCTCATTCATTTTGGAGTGGGAGACTGGCTCTACCGAACCTCTGAGTGGGAGACTGACTCTACCGATCCTCTGAGTGGGAGACTTGCTCTACCTAACCTCTGAGTGGGAGACTGGCTCTACCTAACCTCATTCATTTTGGAGTGGGAGATTGACTCTACCTAACCTCATTTATTTTGGAGTGGGAGATTGACTCTACCTAACCTCATTCATTTTGGAGTGGGAGACTGGCTCTACCGAACCTCTGAGTGGGAGACTGACTCTACCGATCCTCTGAGTGGGAGACTGGCTCTACCGATCCTCTGAGTGGGAGATTGACTCTACCTAACCTCATCCATCTGGGAGTGGGAGCTTTGCTCTACCGATCCTCACCTGCGATGAGCTGAAAAACCAGAAACAAAATAATATTGCGGGTAAGAACGTGCTTTAAATAAGCAGAAAGAAGTGACGGCGCTAAATCGAATCCAGTTAAGACGATTACGGGATCAACACAAAAGCCGTCAAGAATTGGCCGCTTCTACTCGTCTAGCCACTTTAATCATATTGCACTTTTTTGGACTTTTGACACATGATGCCATTCAGTATGATGTCACCAATCAAACACAACAGCCAGTAACCGGGCACTATCTGGCTTGTCATCCCATCTTGTCCAGCTCAATCAAAAAAGCCGGTTTTGGAGTCTATAGCATGCGGGCGACAGCTCGTCTTTCCCAATTGTCTTGTTTCGTCAGGTCGTGAAGGTCAGGCCTGGCGACAACATGTAACGCAACTTGAAGAACTATTCCACAAAGTCGCACTGCGACTATGAATGCTGCAGGCTTATCCGGAAAGGCCATTTTCATGCTATGAAGCTGATTATGAACGGGGTATCCACCGCAAGTCATGGGATCCAATAGACTCGACATGAGCCAGCCGGCGGGCGTCTGGATGGCGACAAGCCATTGTTCGTTGAAGGGGTCGCAGCATGGAATAACCACATTTGCATCAGTTTTACCCAGATAAATAAGTAAATAAATAAATAATCCTATTCGACCTATTCTTTTTCTTTTTCTTCTATGCATCATGTCGTCTTTTCTCTCAAGACAACAAGACCTATCTTGCTAGGCCTTCTCTACTCTTCATCTCGATTCTTCAATGAATGAAAGAAAAAGAGAGGAGAAAGAAGTGCAACAAAGAGCAGGTGAAAGTATTGGTGTTCACATCTGGTCCAGCATCCTCGTAACCATTCATCTGAGTCACTGCTGTAATGATGATCGCTAACAACTGATTTCCAGCAATATGACCCGGCTGCAGTCCGTTCTCTACCACCGTTGTGGTATGTTTCGAACTGTCGGGCAAACCTGAGACAGCAGTCGATCGCGAACCTCACGACAACGGCGACCGCCTCCCTAACCATGGTTATGGGTCATCACCTATGCCGTTGCCATTGCCGTTGCCGTTGCCGTTGTCGCTGAAATGGCCGTCAATACTGTCAACACCGCGAACAGCACTATCCGCACAAGCGTCGAGTGAGGCATCATTTCGGAATCCAATCGCGGGCTCACCAGTACAAACGTTGTCACGACCTCGACGTCCGGTCATCCTCGGTGCTGGCTTCGTGTCCTTGCACGGCTTCGCCTTGGCCGGCTGCTTCCTTTGTCTCGCTGGTCTCAGAGCAAGTCTGCCATTGGACACAACCTGCCTCCACCAAACGTCTTCAATCTGCAATCATCGTCCCGGTCAGCGGCTTGCCAAAACGGCTTCTCCAGGCTCCTATACTTCCAAACCTACCACGTCGTTCGTGTTTTCCGGCAGCGATTCCCCGTCAGGGATGTACACTGAGCCCTCCCAGAATCCATGGATCTTGTTTCTCTTGATCGCCATCATCCGTCTCTTGCGCATTGCCGAGCTCACCCTTGTTCGGTCATTTGGGTAGGGGGACCTGGAACGAGTCTTCTCGAGCGCCATGCTCTCGATGATTCTTTTGAGCCCTGAGGCGGTCTCTTCAGCCGGAAGGGAAGCAGTGGCAAAACGCTATCGTCGCTCGATGCACAACCGTCATATTTCGGAACAGCATCGAGACCAAGTAGATCGACCGGCTCTTGAATGAACGGCGGAATCGAATGGGTGGATCATCGCGTCCCGAACTGGAATTGCGGGTACCTTGCACAGAACAGCCCATTTCGCTCGCAATGCTTTCGTGCCAGGCCAAAAGCCTTGACTCGGGTTCATTCTCGGCCTTCTTTGTCGTCCCGTTGCTGGACTGTCGAGACATGCCAAGGACTGTTGGTCGGGCGTTGTGCAGCGGCACGGTCATGTCGGTGTTACTCCATGGTTGTTGCAAAAAGCCCTCAATCCGCGTCCAATTTCCACCTCTCCATCGCGGTACCAGACTGTCGGGATGAAAGCAACGTCAAGATAGGTCGAAAAAGACCGAGCAAGGGGGGATGGGTGAGGAATATGAGAAGCGAATTTCATGATAGAGGCGGGCCAGATGCCTGCTAGAGCCAATACCTCCTTCAAACCCTGGCTGTGCGCTGTCAATTTTGTTCGTCAACATCCTATTTCGGCCTTCCGTTCTTCCGTATTTTGCTTGCCCCCCACCTTGTGCGGTCAGTTCAGCGCTGAGGTTACATCGGTAGTTGCGATCGACAACGTCTGCTCTGCATTGAATCCACATCATGTGGCACAATAGCTGTCAAAACGGACTTTTAATCGCCGATCTGGAGGCCGGGTCCTTGAGCTCTTGGCGGCGGCACATTTCTGCCGCTGTGGGATACTAGCTAGTATAGGGTAGCCCGTAGTTTCGTTGCTGTCAAAGAGGCCAAATCCGATGCGCAGCGGGATTGTCTACAATTCAATGTAGAGTTGCCAATAGCAATGACTGTCTTGGCGACCCTGCGTGGGGGTAGAGGTTCCATTTCACCTCGTTCTATTTCGGCTTTTCCGTCTTTCTTGCTGGGTGGCTGTTTTCGGATATCGCACGGCTCCGTCGCGCTGCACATCAAGCCCCGACCTGAGTAGCGAAAACAGGATCTGGATCCACTTTTTCTTTTTTTGAGCTGCCACTGATCACAGAAGCGGAAAACAGCCATGGCAGAAGTGGACGTTGTTGCGTGGAGAGTAAGCGCTATTCTGCTGATGATCTAGGGTGTTTATGGCACAGCGTGGCTCCGTATTTTCAGGTGTCGCTTGATTTAGTGTCGACACGAAGGCTCTGACTCGCACACCGTTGAAGGAGACTGCTCTCAGATGAGGAGAATTTATGACAGGGACCTCATTTCATAGGGCCGCATGAAACAGAAAATAACTCGACATGCTAAATTGATTCGTGTTTCCAGCCTCCAGATTTTTCCCTCCGCTTTTTTTTATTTTTATTTTTATTTTTTCAATATTTTTATTATTCATCTTTTTGTCGCTCTTCATCTCTGCGCCTGTGCTTTCTGGTTTGTCTATCCACTTTCATGTCTTGATGGATCCATGATTTGCTTCACTTGGATGAATTGCATGCATATAGTCCCCACAATGCGGGATGTCGTGCGAGAAGAAGCGATGCCGGACCGCGCAGATCGTCCAAGCTAGACTGAAGCTAGGCAAGCTCCCCGGAATGGAATGTTGAACAGCATTGTGGTGAGTCTGTGCCTGGTCGCGGGTACGCATGGTGTCAAGGCTCACTCACAGCTTATGGGTAGGTCCTAAGACAAAGTCGACTCGAGCGCGTTCAAATTCGCAGGTTTGCATCTCTGCCTTCCAAGTATTCCTGTAGATAATCCAGAAAAGGCTCTGCCATTTTTTATTAAGAAGAATAATGTGCAGTAAAATTGCATTCTCCTCTACTTATTCATGGGGGCTGTTTTAATGACCCCTTATCCGGACCGATGCACTCGGCGTTACAAGAAGCTCAACAAAAGGTCGATTTCGGTGCTTTTCCTGAAAGCGGTCTGAGTTAGTGATATGTAGGAAAGAATTGGGAGAAAGATATTGCAACTCCATTTTTTCTAGACCGCCAGCAATGGATTTATAGCAAAGAGTCATTTCCTTCAGAGGCATGCATGTTGGCGGTCAAAAGTAGACCCCCACCACCACCATCCCCCCAAAAACAAAAAGACAGGAAGAAAAGAAAAAACGTCCCTTTTCGGCCTGGGACAAATCGATGATGCCAACATGTAATATTCATAGCATAATTAACCTGCCATCCCCTACTCGGCCTGCAGAACCGTGTACATCAACACTCAAGCAGATGATCTTAGATCTACCATACACGCTGAAAACTTGCCGCATCAGCATCATTATTCCCATCTGATTCTTTGAAACTTCAGTCCTCCATAGCGATATGACGAGCATGGCCTGGACCGCTTTGCTCAGGTCTTCTATCATCGCCTTCTGTCAAGAGCTTCAACATATAAAAGAGCCAGATACCATCCTCAGAGAAGAGCTGGCTGAAGTTGAAGATCGTTCGAGGAGGAGACTTCAAAATTTCGCACTGCATCGAACGTTTGACGGTATACCTAGTCTCCAAGAAGAGCTACTTGAAAACGGTCGGCATATGAGAGAAATCGAGCTCGCGCACGTGGCTTCCAGGGCCCAGAGGCTTGAGCTATACGACGAAGCAATGGAAGAACTAACCGGAAGGCTGCTAAGGGAACTGTTCAATATCTTGGGTCTAGCGATGATACAGAAGTTGGTCCCAGAGTTATCTGTATCCCTAAACCTGGATGAAGACGACTCTATTCTTCTTTGTCCCGATGATGACCAACCATCGGTCTCTGAGTGCCAGCCGAACAACGCAGCTGCGGGAGATGCACATGTGCAGGCCCCCGATCATGAAACAAGATGGGACGACAAGTCCTGTCAGACGGTCCGACCAATGGCGAACACATCCGTGACGTGGTGTACTTTGGTAAGGCGGCCAAGATACGGCTCCGCAGGTTGCAATGTCCCATGTACTAATGCCATTGTAGCGCAGGAGAAGTCAAGTTGATCCCCACGGCCATAGCGGTCGGGAGCGGATTTATCATACGCTGGCGAGAGGAGCATCCCTCGACGAGAGAACAGCGAGGCACCACCGTGAAAATTCGCCATCGCCACTTGCTACCGAAGTTCAAGTGCTGCAACAATACGACGATTCTGAGGCCCTGTTCCGTAAGAGAGGCCCCACCTTATGCAAAAGGGTTATGAACATGGGAGTTGATGGACACACCACCTGCATACTGGTCTTCAGGGATCCAGTTCACGGCGAGTGGGTGTCTGCGGGACACGTACCGGAAGGTCCGATCCCAAGCCTTGACGCTATAGTAAGTGTTGCCGTAGCCACGCTCTTCCTGTCTTTGACTTACAGTAGAAACAGGTAGCCGAGCATATGGGACGTCGCCAAGAGGTCGGAACAGACCTGCCCTCCATCAAAGTTGAGGACAGTAGCCCAAGCACAACGATGGGAAAAGAACGCGATTACATGAACATGACTGTACACGAGGGCACAGGCTGTGCAAAGTAACGATGGATGGATCATGCTCACCTGGAGGATGGGCGAGCGGCCTATAATTGATCGAAAATGGTAAATTTCATATTTCTACTCGTCACCATCTTGGAGGATGTTACCTAGTACAACCTTGCAGGCAATACCATTGCAATTTTAATTCAGTAATGTCCGCTCTGCTCACTGGTCCTCGAGAGACGTCTTGGCCAACTATATTGTATCCTCATCTCCAAGTTCAACGAGCTTTGTCCCACTACAGTTCCAAGTGCTCCATGTAAACGTCCCTTGGTCTATATTAGTTTGTGAATCAATGTTGTGGTGTTGTTGCACTGCTTAAAGCTATTTCAAAGTTTTTACACGCGAAGGTTAAAACTCGGAACCAGGAACTTGGAGCTTGACATTGCTTATTGATTATTGATAAGGCATATCATGGGATGTCCTGTATGACATCTCACCTACTGCAGTATACATACCGTCGATCTCTGATGTTCCTATGTTGTCAGATCCCCGTTGTTTATCGACCCGCGTCTTAGAACGTGATAGATGAGTACAGCAGCTCATCCTTCCGTTGAGATTTGCGCAGTACCTGATAATGGAGACCTTGCCGTTCCATACTGCACGTACACCAATTGATTATCCTTTGCGACCCCTTTCGAGGCGTAGATTGATCTATGATCGCAACCTTAACCCATAGACTATGTCCAATTAGCGAAAGAATCATTTTTGGCCTTCTGAATTGGTTTTCATATACACACTAACATTGCCTCGCCTTGGCGGTCTAGTATTTAGGTCACTTACGTCCTCCTCCAGACGTTGACTCGAGGCAGAATATGGACTACCTTCCCGTAAGTGATCGAGGTAGGTGCATTCCAACCAAGATGACGCCAGACGCAGATATATCTATTAATCATGGAGAGCGCAGTCTGCTATTCATAAAATGTGAAAATTCATCTCTCAGTGTAAAAATATCAAACTCAATCGCATATTCAGGCCGACGGCAAAACCGAATCATACTGCTCCACTATCTTAAGCTTTCTGCCTCCTGTAAGGCATGGCTTGCCCCGACGCAGATATAACCGCCCGACTACGGGAAGCCATCGCCAACTGGAATACTCATCTTCAAGGTATCAAAGATCCGGACGATGTCTTTCGCCAGGAGCGAGCCCGTATAAGCGACGCGTCGAAGAAACGAATCGAAGACTTTTATCTCAATACCCTGCGGGGCAATGACGACAACAACGACAATGACGATAATGTCGCCCTTCTTTTGCGAACCCTCCTCTCTGATGGTCAGCAGATGAAGGAGCTTGAGATGGAGCACGAAGTTACCCGAACCAAGAAGCAAGAGCTACAAGATGAAGTAGCTAAGAGTATAGGGAGAAGGATTGTCGCAGATATAATCGGCATCCTAGGCCTCTCCGCGGAGCCGCATCTGATGCCTGCAGTACCTCCCACATCAGAAGAGGCTACATCAACCACCAAAAACTACGTCGACAGCGCGAGCCTGCCAGTTCCCGATGATTCGGACGCACCAGAAGCTGCAATGGGGCTTACCACGCGATCCCGAAGCTACAACAGACGGAAGAATGGTGGATCCCGTCAGAAGGTTGCGCCCTCGGTAGGCCCATCCGTGAGCAAGGGTGATAGCTCGGTAAGTCATCACACAGCCAAGGTTGTCATTAACCCAGTAATGCAGTTGTCTGTCTTTTCTTCTTTACTGCTTAGGATTCTCATCTTGTTCCATATTGGTACTTCACAGTCGTGTCTTTGCTTTTCTTTTTTCCCTTTTCCCTGGGTTTTTTTTAATACTTCTTATTTCCCTTTTCGTTCTATGTTCCAAGCTCTTCCAAAACCTCCTATGCTGGGTTAACTTCCCTTTTTCTTTCTTTTTTTCTTTCTTTTTTTCCCTTCCCTTCTCATCACAATAACTTGAGACCTATCCCACTGACGGTGACTCAGCTCAAGAGAAAGCGCCAGCCAGATAATGACGAGCCGGATATGAAGCAGGAAAAGACACCCCGGGTCTCAGCAAGACAAACCCCGTCTTCTCTTGGGAGTGCCAACTTTGACAGCGTAAGATCATTGCCGGCGCCTTGTACTAGATCCGGTGATTTACTCCAGCACAGCAATGAGGAAGATGTCAACTCCAGCAGGAAGGCGATAGAGTCACAGTACAAGAACATCAGACTCGATGTCAGCCGCCCCTCTGCTCGTGTAATGCTCCGGAGACATCCCGTTCGACGCGGCCTGTGGGCTTGCTTGATATTCGTTCCGCCAGACCAGGCGGATATGAGCTGTGATACTATGGTCAACCGATTAATCATGCCTGCATTCGTCCAGCTCGCCGACCGCCGACGAACGGGAAACATACGGGAGGGCCGAGCAGCTCTGGGAAATGCGCAGCCACCTGTGAATACTGGCAGTAGCCTCAACAGTACTGGAGACGGAGAAGGAGAGACGGAGAAGGGGCAGTTTGAAAATACGGAAGGGCAATAGCTTCGGTGTGCCGTGGAAACGATGTAGCGTCTATAGGCTCAAACGAGGAGTAATATTGAAAATAATTTCACGACCCAACCCATCTACTCTCACCTGAGAACTAAGCGCGATCTGGGTGGTAATATAGATCTATCCGCAGTTACTAGGTCTGCGCCCTGTTCAGCACCAAAGACACTATGCCGCGCCACGGTCCTAGGCCGCCCGCCGTCTCTCTTCGCGAATCTTGTTGACCATCGCCTGCATCGCGCCTTCTCCATGATCATCGTCGTATCGTACTGAGTCGATGAGGAACCTTGCTTTCGCAATTCGGCTGCAGCAAAGTTGCCCATCTCCGATCACCAGAGGGGTTGAGCTAGTCCGCGAAGCTTGGACCATGGCATGTAATAACTCCAGCGTAGATATATCGGCAATGTTTATACTGTCAGAAAAGAGGGTAAGAAAAAGGAAGAAAGAAAGGAAATTCGATCAACAATCTCTTTTATCAGGGGTTGCATTACACACGTACAGAGATTGTAGTCCGCGGCCGTCATCTTGTACCTGGGCCGGGATGAGCAGTTTAGAAAACATGGTCACCTCAAAGTTGTGGCGGAAAATGCAAAAATACAGTTACAACTCAGCACGATCACCAAAAAGTTTTTGATGAGGAGCAGGCAGAGATAAAGCTTAATTGAAGACTCTGTCTTTCAAGACCTGGTGGATTTTCGCCGTGCCTATGAACCAAAAAAGATGATTTTGAATTAAAAATAACAACTAAATACAACAAAACAAAGCACAACACAGTAAGATAAAAAGAAGCAAGACATCAATTCGTAAGGCGCCGTTCTCGTCATCGCTGTCACGACTATGTATCATACAATGGAACAATTTGACCTCCTGCACTGGCGAACGTAGTGCATCTTCGAGCAACAACTTTACGAATAAAGCATCTTTGACGGGCCATTTCCTTGGGTGGTAGCCTACCCTAGAATCAGGTCCCTGAGGACCCCTGGCGTTATCCCGGTGAGGCACCACTTTTGTATTTGTGGAGACTTTATCCAATGAAACGGCCAGCATCAGAGATACCTGCTTTTACTAGCAGATCACGCCAAGATCGAAGTATCTTAGAGAATGCAGTTTGCAGATCGTCATCTTGCCGCTTCTTGATGCCTACGTAGTGCAGAGATGATCCAACGAGGTCGATTACGGGACAATTAACTCGATAGTCGGCTGCATGCTTACATATGGTGAGACGAAATGCAAGGTTACTCTTTCGGACACGAAATTATCACTAGGATTTGGAGATTGTTTATTGACAGGATGGCATCATGTAGGCAAAGGCAAAAAATGTCGCTTGTTGATGGGTCGGTGGCCTGAAATGGCTGGGCGAAATGAAGGGCCAAATATTGACGATTCTCGACCACATCACGTAATGAAGCTAAGCCAAGTTTGGTCAAGCGCAGTCGCTTGCGCCCACGTATTTATATTCTCCCTTGCTCCGTGCCCCCGCAGCTTTTTTTTTTCTTTCTTCTTTACAGCATTTGCTGTCGCGAACAAAAGTCAGTTAGAGAAGTAAGCTCCTGCGAACATACAAAAGTCAGTTAGAGTCATAATGCTCCTGCGAACATACAAAAGTCAGTTAGAGAGGTCTGCTCCTGCGAACACACAAAAGTCAGTTAGAGTCATAATGCTCCTGCGAACATACAAAAGTCAGTTAGAGAGGTCTGCTCCTGCGAACACACAAAAGTCAGTCAGAGAAGTAAGCTCCTGCGAACATACAAAAGTCAGTTAGAGAGGTCTGCTCCTGCGAACACACAAAAGTCAGTCAGAGAAGTAAGCTCCTGCGAACACACAAAAGTCAGTCAGAGAAGTAAGCTCCTGCGAACATACAAAAGTCAGTTAGAGTCATAATGCTCCTGCGAACATACAAAAGTCAGTTAGAGAGGTCTGCTCCTGCGAACACACAAAAGTCAGTCAGAGAAGTAAGCTCCTGCGAACACACAAAAGTCAGTCAGAGATAACGCTCCTGCATATTCAAAAGCTCTTTTACTTATTTTTTATTTCTTATTTTTGTCTAACTTTTCTTTTCTTCTTTTCTTGTTTTTCTTTTCTTTTCTTCTTCTCTTCTTCTCTTCTTTTCTTGTTTTTCTTTTCTTTTCTTCTTTTCTTGTTTTTGTTTTGTTTTCTTTTTCTTTTTTTTCTCCTTTTTTTTCTCCTTTTTTTTTTTTTTTTTTTTTTTTTTTTTTTTTTTTTTTTTTTTTTTTTTTTTTTTTTTTTTTTTTTTTTTTTTTTTTTTTTTTTTTTTTTTTTTTTTTTTTTTTTTTTTTTTTTTTTTTTTTTTTTTTTTTTTTTTTTTAATTTAATTTTTTTGTTACTCTGTCCCTATATCTCTCACGTATTTTCAATACATGAATCTCCGTCGTGTCGTAAGTTGATTGTAGATAGGCGGGGAGCGAGCGCCCCGTGTAGGCAGGCTCGAGCCGTCCGCGTTGTAGAGACTCGTAGCGACATGCGGGTTCCGGCTCTGACGGCATATCTGGCCGTAAGCAGCAGGCTCATGCCGTCCCAAATTCGCAGCGCCGGCGTCTGGCATTGGTCCAGTTTCAGCCGTTAGACAGGTCCATTCCTGATTGCCACTGTGACAATAAGGCCTGTAACGTCCGCTGGACGTGTGGGTGAGCATCCAGAACTGGACGCGGCCAATCTCGGCTTTCACAACATTGTGTGCGGCCGAATATGTGCGATTTGGCGATGTTTTTGAACGCGCGGCACTCCGTCCGGGGTTTCGACCTGAATGCTCACATACGTATGCGATCCCGAGGATTGGCCATTAAACACGATGATTCTACAAGGCGCATCGGCAATTTTAGGGTGGCCATGACTGCCCCCGCTAGATTCTGACGAAGAGCGGCCAAATTGGGCTCCTTTTGCTACATGTCAACTAGGTAACCAATCTCCACGGGAATACCAACTTTTAAACGTCCAAAAATCGCCGTCGTTGGGTGTTTTCTGGAGGAGACCGGGCCTGTCGTACAAAAACGTACAAAACGATTCCACTTGCGCTCGCGTCCATTAATATCTTTCTCCCAATTCTGGCCGTATCACTAAATCCAGAGCGCTTTCAGGAAAGGCACCGGAATGGACTGAGTTACTGCCACTATCAAGGAAATCTGACGCTTGGTGAAGACATACTGGGAAAGCGATACTCTGACTAACATAGAGGTAGTGGTAGGTTGACCATCTCGTAGACTGTGTAAAACCCGGGAAAAAAGGCCGTGATGAAGATATTGGAAGTTTCCTCTGATGCCGGGAAATGGCACAGGAATCGAACTTTGGTTGATCTACTTGTAACGCCAAGTGCATCGGTCCGGCTACGGGTCATCAACACAGCCCCCATGGATAAGCAGAGGAGAATACAATGTTACTGCGCATTATTCTTTTCTCCTAATCTGATCTCCCGTATTGGTTGACTGTAAAAACACCGTTGATGAATCGTCTCTGTCCTATTGTCTCTTTTCCCCTCTCTCTTTATCTGTCTCGCGCGCCTAAATACTCATCATTCACATTTTGAGTATATCAGAAGAGAAGAGGCGACTTGATTCTGCTGTACATTTCCGCTGTTATAGCTCAAGGCACGTTCGCGACCGTCTACACTGCTGACAGAGCCTCGCCTTCTTGACCTGCTTCATCACACCAATAGATGACGGCACCCGGTCCACTTCTCTACTATTCTGAGCGTTGAGCCAACTCCAGTAGTTCTATTGTAATATCTAAATTCGAACTCATCTAGTACCTGTAAGGCCGCTGCTTATTACCAGATCTATCTAGGTGTGTGTAAGATGGTGGAAATAATATTCCATCTACATTTGCTGGTCTGTCCAAAGCCTCATCCGCATCGATCGTTGTTTTCTGTTTGGGCGATAAGGATCTTTTATAACTCTATCTCCCGGGGGAAAAACTGGCACTTGCTGTCGCATGCTACCAAAAGTGAAAAAGCGCCACAGACTGCCGATAGTGAGGGTAGACTAAAAACCAGCGGATGCTTATAATTTCGAACATGGGATCGCGACATCGTGCGCATGCCTGAGTGCATGTAAACCGTTCGTGAAAGACCCCCACGATTCTTCCGACATGATGGGTGCCGTCACATAATCATCCAAGTCAGACCGAGAAGCAGATTCCGATCTAATCTGGGCCAAGACGCTATCGTACGGCTCAGAGAATTGAGACTGGGCATCTGCTCGACCTTGCGACCCCATCACTGGCAAGTGATTCAGATCCTCGCGCATGCAGATGCGCTCGTACAATGTGAGCACATCTGGTGAGAGCCCCGAGGTTTCGGCAGCCTCATAAGCCATGCGATTTCCAATCGCTTCGGCCAGTAATCGACATCGAGGGAGAATGTGACGATCGAAGTCGGGACCGCGATGTTCCTTATACCCCCCGATCATTTCGAGTCGTGATTTCATATCTAGCATTAAATTGTCCTCGCGTTGCGCCAAGCGTGACAATCTGTTGCGCGCTTGTGGGAGCTCCAGTTTCTCTCCCAGGAGCTCCGACATGAAATCTAGGAAATAAATCGTCAGTTGTCACGATAATGTCCGCAGGTAAAAATTAGCTGAGCACATACGAATACACGACTCTAGTGTACCTCCTTCGGCAATCGAGATTCCCTGGAACGTTAACTCTAGCTCGCTTATTTGATTATATGTACAGAGGCCCTGCCACTCGCACCTTTCCGCGAGGGGTCTCAAGATTTGGGAGGCTTTCATTACTGTCGCCTTGAAAATTGCGGCAAGCGCGTGCTGCGTCGCATCGCTAAGATTAAGGCACATGCCTATGGTCCAACGAGCGAATGCATGCAAGACCGTGCCTTGCACCCATCCTTCGACAATTGGACGCTGCTGGGTGCTAAAGCTCATGATCTCTTCAGGTATAGGTCCATCGGGTGCCACAATCGTCCTTCGCTCGCTGTAGACAGCAGCTATACGCGTTCCAACCTTGATGGCGGAGATGCCCATTATAGAGAGGGACAACATTCCAGCTGACACCCGCCAAATCTGGCGTAGAAAATCAACACGATCGTTTCCCGCTTCTGAGGATGAGCCGAGCAGAGCACTGAAGGGCAAATCGACATGGTTAAATGCCGTCAGAGAGTGATCCAACGGTTTCATACCCGGCCGTGGGGGCAGAATACGTGATGTAACCCCGGGCCGCATTCCGCAAGCGTCGCGGAGACACACGAGAAAGGGCTTCACGCCATGGCTTTTCCCACCAACCAAGAGGCGAGCAAATACTATGGCTATGCAAGGCATGCCACAGTAGGGCGTTGCCAGAGCCATTGCCTTTGAAGCTCCTACATGGGGGGTATGTAGGTCGTAGGAGCCATCAGGCATCAGTGTGGCCGTCGTTTCTAAGTTACGAGCGTCCAAACCATGGTCGGCTTCGGTCAGCATAAATCCGCCACAGATATCAAAGTTCAGGAGCTTATCAACCAGGTCTTGTAGTTCGGGTCGCCCTTTGACGAAAGGACAAAGTGTTCCTAGGCATAGGTTTACCTGTATCGCTACGATGATGAAGGCCGCCATGTCCCGAGCAGCAATCACTCCATTGCCTTGATCAGTACGGTACAGGTATGCGCTCAGACCTGCCAGACTTACAATCGAATTGGAAATTCCAGAATTTCGGGGTTAGATTCTCGATGTCCTGTTGTGACAGACCTGCCAAACTGTTTAGTGACGCTCCCCAATAAAGACTTTGGACGTACCACTATGACGGAAGACCGACCTGGCCCGCTCAAAATGCAGGGCTGCATCTCGTCGGGAAGTAGACGCCACCATGTCACGGTCGCTGCGCCAGATGTCCTGGCTAAGGATCGGCTTGGATTGGAACATGCTGATGTGATGATCTTCTCGATGGCTTTGCCGTGATTCCTCTTGACGTTCTGTAAGTAGGGAAGTGAGACACAATCAATATTGCAAGACATTGGAGTAGCTTCTAAGCTGTCCAGTTGCCTTTAAAGAAAACGACAGAGCCATTGTTGGATTGTCTACGGGATTATTTGGAAAGCAGGGAAATAGATCACGAATTTAAACGCTGTTGAAATGGACATCTTCTAGAACGGGAAGTATTTCAAACCGGCCTACTGTGCTGGCAGGTAGGGAGGGAGTACAGTATACGGTGTATGGCAATCTGCTCGTAAGGAGCAAGCAACGTGGACGCTTTCAGGATACAACAGCGAATCTATACACGGCTTTGGCCAAGAGAATGCACGATATTCGTGCTACACAATGTTTCTCCTGAGTTGACTTATGGATATTAGTCCCAAGGGATATCTATTCGGGTATATCTTTACCTCGGTCTATGGAAACTGTCCCGTCGTAAGTTCTGCTCCTCGAAACTGAAAAGCATCACTGACGTGGCAATATTAGGACTCACAGTGACCCATGAAACCTATGCTTGTTAGCATAGGACTTTGCCCAGCTTGCATCCACCTGCGCCCGACCCCCGGCGATACACGGATGTAATAGCGAACGACACCGCTTTGCGCAGAGACAAGGCATCTAAATCATGTACAATCAAGCAGAGAATAGCCGATCGACCGTTTGGCAGGTTTCCGACCGTGTTGGCAGTCTTCGTTGCACCGTGACATAACAAGTTCTACGGAAGGAGCATCAACGCCGGCATAAAACGATTCGAATTTGGGATTGGGAGAACTGCCTTCTAGATAAAGTTCGACTGGTTCAGTTGCGATACAACCTGTGGTCGGAGGTGACTCAGTCGTCAGGTTGGACAAATACTGCGCCGTTGACTGGATTCTATGACGATCTGATGGCATATCTTCGACAGGGCATTCTGGAACAATTATGAAAATGGTCTTCAGATGATTGAGATTAGTGAGGATCGTCAGGACTTCTATCAGATTGATTTCCGATTCTGCGAAGAAAGCGACATGCCGAATACGCGAAACCATGCTTGTGAATAGAAGCGCATCGCTCACTGAGTTAGACTTCAGCTGCGCTAGGTCAAGCAGCAAGAAGATGGTTCGAGATACGCAGAACCTGACCGAGGCCCACTCCGAGAAGAGACTTGTAGTTCTTTCCCATTCAGCTAAGGCCTCTTTGCATGATAGCGCAATACGATATGACCCAGCTTGCCGAACTGTCTCGGAAGCACATGATAATCCGCTTTTCGAGGAGCACATGGTGTCCAAGCTAAGGGAGACAACTGACATGGCCGCGCTCCGCAGAGCGATCCCCCATATCTGCACTCGCAAATCGAGCGGCAGAAGGGGAAAGAGGTGGAAAGACATGGCGTTTGATGCTCAGGTTTTTTGTGGTTGTTACTATACAGTCTTCTACACTATACCGCCATCGGTCTTCCCTAGGTGTGAGAGGAGTGCCATATCGTTTGTGGTTCATGTAGAAAGGGGAAAATGCCCCATGATTAAGTAGTATTCGAATGCTGCAGGCGCCCACTTTCGGCTCTGGAGTGACGTAAGCTATTAAACAGGACTATCAGTACAAGGCGGTTTGTAAGGTGATGTGGTTGGGCATGTAATAAGGTGCAACAAGATAATATTGTCCTTCCTGTCACAGTAAAGCTGAGTCTGAACCACGGGATGGTCTTATAGAAAGTTAGGGTCGTTATGCAACATATACAGCATCACCACCATTACGCGAGTCATTCACGAAGGCTGGGCTTAATCGAAATCAGTAAGAATAGCCATTTGAGAGAATGTATTGTATTTATTTCTCTTCCTAATCTTTCTCTTTTATATATTTTGATATAGTTTCTTGAGACTATTACGGTGAGAGTAACCCTTAAACGACAATATGTAACTCATCATGCATGGATATTCAGGTTATCTCCTCGGCTTTAGTTACGCACATCTCAGATGTTCCAAGGTCTGTTTCATGACTTCCTCGTCTTCAGTGCTGCGGAGGTGACGATGACGGTTGGGGTAGAAGGTGATTGATCTCAGGGCCCCTAGCTATTTACGAAAACGCTTGGTGAATCAACGAGCAGATCAGGTATTGTAGTGAACGAGGTGAAGATGGCACACCATCAGACGTCCGGACACATTTGGACCCTAATTTCGAACTGGGCCATGTGGGCCGTAATTTCGGATCAGTGGCTGAGCTCAACATCATCGACAAGGCATACCACAAGCCAGATCTGAATCACAACTGGACCATCAAAAATGTGGGAATCTGAACTACAAGACCTGCACGGTTTTTCACTATATATAGGGCGTAAGAATGCTTTCCTCGGGCTCATATACATGGCCTTCTTCACCTTCAACTAGATACCTATCCTGCCATCGCTTCGGCCATTCCATTCTTCCTTCGCTCCTCGCTCAAACGCCAAAATGATTGCCCAACGAAAAAACAAGAAGCTGGTGATAGTTCGCAATGACGCCCCGGATGGCGACAACATAGCAGCATTTATGCTTCTGTTGCAATGGGCAAAAAACGCGCCTGACGTCGAACTGGTTATCATATTTGAGCCTCGGCCTGTTGACTTTAGCCTGGCAACTTTGAAACCTGATGACCAAGAACACTTGGACAGCTTACTCGAACGTCACTTCGCTGATCTTGGAAAACCCGTAAAGATTCGTTTAAATGGCTTGTTGACAGAGCAGGCTATAAGCCAGGTTCCAAACCTCAGCGAAGAAGACCGGGCCTTGGTAAGTTTCGAAGCTTTATTTTTACGTCCTTTCGATTAAGTTCTGTTGGCTAAAGCTGGAAACTACAACTAGTTGAGTATGGCAGTCAAGCCCTCCAAAAGCTCATTAGAGGACGCAAAGCTACATGATTCACTCATGGCCAAGCGCCTGGACTCAGAACTACATGCTTCACTCATGGCTAGGGACCTCGCAAGGTGCCTCAACGAACTGCCAGGAACATCTCGAAGCCAGGCCAAAGTAACTATCCTGGTGGATATGGATGCACTGTCTGATACGAGTCCTGTGAATCTCAAGTGTCACACCCAAGAGCAGCTGTTCAACCGCACTCCGGAAGAGATCAGTGAATTCTATGCTTTCATGAAGCTGCCTCGTCTTCAAAGGCAGGAAGAGATCAGGAAGTGGTACAAAAACCGTATCAAAGAAGCCGATGAGAAGCCGCAGAACTCCAGCATCGATGTAGGCTGTCTTGATTTCCGTCATTTGGCGGAACGGATTATGGCCGCAGAAGGCGCCATGTTTATTGAAGGGGCATCCTTCAACCTTCTTCGTCGCCTTGTTGATGAGCCAGGCGTAGCGGCCAAGATCGACTGTGTTGTGCAAGCAGTATGTCTCCGAATTACCTGATCCTAGGCGTACACACACTGACCTCTCCATCCATCTCCATAGGGAACGCTGGACCTTGCTAAGAATATCTTCACAAATCAATTCAACATTGCTCTCGACAGAGAGTCCGCTGCATACGTGCTAGATAATTCGCATCTCTTTCGCAATTTTGTTGCTGTTCCGACTCACACATCCCAGTCAATCTCTTTCTCATTTGACAAACTGGAAGAGAATGACTTTTTCAGTCTTGCAAGATGGATCTTATGTTTTAATTGTGGCGAAGACCCTCTCAAGGTAGCTGAAGGAAATATCACTCTGGCGGATCAGCACAGCGGTGAAACGATCAAGCTGCCGGATCTTGCGATGATTCTGCTTACATTTGACTTCGAAACCTATCCGAGAGAAACCTCAAAGGTTGGGGTACAAGTCATGCAGGGAGAGTCTCTGCTTTTCGTACAGTCAGAAAGGGGAATCTCAACATTCCTACCTAAGGATGGCCATATATACAAGACGGTGGATCTAGTGCCCCTTCTTACTTTTGTGTATTAGGAACCATTTCAACTCAATTGGGATACTTGAGATTCTTCACTGCTGAAGAGGTTGGGCCCGAGCAAGCCAATCTGCAAGTCGTTCATGCTCTGCCTATTTATTATAATAGTTTAGGGCTATCATTTTCCCATCTGTATTTATATCATAGTGTGTGATGTAGAATAATCATTATCGCAACGATCCACCTCTTTTTTCTTTCCTTTACTGCTAGTGTCTCCATAACCTTGTCCAGGCGCTGCAAAGAGCCGACCTCTATATGAGCCGATGCGTAGCCGCCTTTATAGCTCGCAATCTAGCTTCAGATTGCGAGATATGAAAGGGCCAAGAGGCTAAGACATAGAGAATGAAAAATTTTTTACCCCATACACTCGTTACTCTACATAAAGGGAGAAGCAGGCAGTTAAGAAAGAAAAGGTCCAGCCCCAGCTGCCTATTTATCTGCTTCAAAGAACTCACTTTCTCTAGTTACGCATACAATACATACGTGCACAACCTTCCAAGCACGGTATTCTCGGACTGACCAAGCGATATTGTCATCCTACTCTCAATATACGTAAGACAATAGCGAACGTCAATTATAAACGCGGTTGCAGGGTTTCTCCACGAGCAAGCCTCATATGACTGGCAGTAAAGGTGTCGTTAGCGACAGCTGAGCTTGTGCTGACGTCGAGTGCAAGGCTGAACGCTGCAATGAGCCCGGCCAGCCGTTCCTTCCGGTCTGGCCCGTCTCCGTCACATCGCAGCACCTTGAGAGCCTCTTTCTGCATCGAGTATCCTGTACCGCCTCCGACAGTGCCGACAGGCAGGGACGGAAAATAGAGGCTCATGCAAAGCGCACCAGTCTTAGGGTCAAGTTCCGAGGTCAGGTGGCTCCAGGATGCTTCGGCAGTGCTGGCAGTGTCCTGACCAGTCGCAATGAACATGGCTGCGATGATATTGGCCGTGTTTACGTTGGAACCAAACTGACCGTTCCTGATCCCGCCTTCTTTGAGAGTCCTCTGGGCCATGTAGAGGCGCTCTGTGGTGCAGCCGAGGATCTTCTGACAGGCTTCCCGTGAAATCGTTCCCCAGACCAAAGTCTCAACACCACGAGCCCGCTTCACATTTCCCCAGGAAGGCTTTTTGTCGGAAGCTAGCTGCCCTTCGATGAAGAAGTCCAAGATGTTGTATTGAGCGGCGAATGACTCTCGCAGCATGTCACAGGCGTACTGTGTGGCTTTCGTGACCATGTTCTGTCCAGCCGCGCCCCCACAGCTATAGGTGCACAAAAGATGGACCTGCGAACCGATGATGGAAGGCTCGATAGTCTTGAGCCTAACATGCTTGCTAGTCGCTTCTGCCCACTTAGCGAATGCGTTCTGCATACCCGGTAGCGCTTGGGCAAAGATGATTGCCTGCCCAGGATTTCGGAAAACGAAGACAGGACCGCGAGACATGCCATTGCTCAGAATTTCGATATGTATGCCGCCAGAGGCATTAAAGGCTTTGCATCCTCTAGAGCAGCTGGCGATAAGGGTAGCTTCGTATGTCGCTAAAGGGGCATAGATATCGTCGAGCACGGGCGTTCCGGCTATGCGTAACGGGCCTGCAATGCCAAGTGGAACTTTGCAGAACCCTATGCAATTCTCGATACGTACGCTTTCCAGGTTCTCCGACTGTACGTCTGCAGTATGTTTGAACTTGTCCGCTAAATCATGCAAAACCTGGGTCTTGGCGCGTGAATCAGGAGCCATAGCGGTGTTCTCGAGGCAAAAGCTTCGTTTAAAGTGATGATTGGTATTCCCTGGACAGATATCCAGTTATCCAGATCGAGGAGGGGAGTCAAGTACAGTATATCTGTTCTTTTGATGGAAAAGGACTCTGATATTGCCGTCACTTGCCTGTGTACCAAGCCTGGCCAAACGTCTGCATCGGCCAACTTTGGCCCTTCTACCACGTAACCGTCTAGATTTGTCTGCAGGAGAATAATATACAACCTGTCATGAATTGAAGAAGAATTATATTGAATAAGGAAGACGATAATGAAGCGTGAGATCGCACCTGGCTTTCTTAGCATATTTGGCCGTTAGGGATTTATACATTGCATTCTGTATGAGAAGGCGCAGCACGCGCTCCACCAAAGCATTCACACCTAGGCACCGCAATACCGTTCATGACTTCTCAGTCTATGATAAACTAGATCGAGGATGTACGTCGGTTATGGAGTCCAGTTACCATTAGGAGTGTAGATCTATCAGTTTTGTTTCTTCTGCATCGGCATTGTGAAGTTGTGGATGGCTCGTACCCTGCCCAAGCTCAACAACCGAGACGACGGCCTAAACAGGCCAACTGTAACGGCAGTTATCATCGCGAGCCTGACGTTGAGATGCTATAAGAGTCCAATGGCTGCTCTAGAGCATTGGTAGATCAACTACGAAGCTTATATGAGTTTCATGTCTTTAGCAGGAACAGATTCACGCCTCATTCCACGCTGGCCTGCGTACTGTCTGGAATGTGACATCGTAGCACGGTCGCAATGGAAGCTACACGGCTCCAACATACAACATGGAACGCCATCAGAAGCGAACCATATTGTAAGACCCAACGAGTCGCTACGTTGCGGCAAGTGCGCCTCACCCCCAAACCTTTGTCCTAATCGTCCAGTTCTACCGGACCACCATGGGCTCGTGCATGCTTCCGTCGTACATATCTTCTCAAGCAGCGATTCTGGAGCCCACAGATTCTCCCCGGCCGACCGCTCATATGGCTACTCACTTGATGTTGAATCCGTGGTTCAGATGACCAGACAAAAGGATTGAACCTCTTCGCCTAGTGGTACCGGAAGATCAAGATCTCCAGGTCGAAGCGATAGGTCAGACAGATGGATACGCATGTCCCACGACACAGTGGCGAGAAAGGTCCAGAAGTATCTGAGTCATCAACAAACCCCAACTTTCAGGGCCGCTTTGGATGCTTTTCATCTCTTTGTGCATAACCATAGCCTGCCGAATCACCTTCTTGTCTCGCTATATCCTAGCTACCAGCCTACCCTAGGTTACCCTTGTGACTAAAGCCAAGGTGGTGGCATGAAGTCGCGTTTGTGCCCTTAAGCAGTATCCAATTGGAAGTGTGTACAGTAGCACGATTGAGAGGTAGAGTAATCCAGCGTGACACATAAGGTTTTATCGTTTCTGAGTTTCTGACTTTTACTCCACGGTATATTAATACTCTGTTATCTCGCTCTTGGCCACTTATTGTTGAAACAGATGGTAAAATGTGAAAAGCTGCGTGAGGCTAATGTTAATCATTTCTAACCCTAGAGCCGCGTGGGTTTTTTTTTTTACGAAAGTGTCTGATTGGATAATGTCCTGTTTTGGCATGGCTAAATGGCTGTCTGACGGTTTCCGCGGAGGCTTTAGTCCGGGCAGCATGCACCCCTCTAAGCTCGAAGTGGTAAAAAGCGGATGAGCTGCATACAATACATGCTATAATTGGTCAGAGCAAAGAACAATGACATAATCTAGGCTTGACAGCACGCAGGGGCCATCTTAATTTAAGAGATGGCAATACAAATTCTTTCATGCAGGGAAGTCTCGCGATACAGTTTCAAGCCATCCATTCCGCTTCAATATATCGTGTTCTTATTAGAACTAACTACTAATAAATTTCTAGCAATTGGCGACAGAAAATTGACGTAGCACGTCGACGTGGTGAACCTTCATCTCATCGCTACGTTTTCGCGCAGGCGGCTCGGACCCCTGACAACCGTCTTTGACTTTTGCCCCCCTCTAAGAACAGGCTGTTCTGTTTTAGATCCATGCGATATATATGCAAAATTTTCCCTATGTCTCAGATAACTTGCAAATCTCGACCGGAACAGGCCTATCAAAACTATGGAGACCAAATGGCAGCTCCCGATGACCAGGCTCTATCTTTCTAGCCTCATCTGGATCGATAAGTCTCAGGTCATAACTTTGTAACACAATGGCGACCGAGGCGAAGATGACTTGCTTAGCCAACGTCTCGCCCGGACAGCGAAATGCTCCTCCTCCAAAAGGGAAAAAATGTCCCCGTAAGCCAGCAACGGAGGCTTTGGAGCGTGCATCTTCCGTCCCCATATGCGTTGTTGGTCTTTGTGGAGATTCCCGTGCGGGTTGAACGCGCTTCTTTTTCGCCGGGCCGCTGATACTGGAGCTGCCTGGACGATCCAGAAACCTCTCAGCCCAGAAAGTTCCCAGAGGATGCTGAGGCTTGCCACTTGGCAGATCCTGACCCGTGTTCCAGCATGACTCGTCCAGTCCCGCAAGCCAGCCGGTGAACATGATGGGTACACCCGCCTTGACCTTCCAGCCTCCAGCGAGACACAACTTATCGTCGAGTGACGTGCGGCCAACAGTACTTGCAACACGCAGCCGAAGTGTTTCGTAGTAGATGGAGCTGAGGAGGGGATCCTTCATCAGCACTTTGATGTCTGGTTGCTCTCCAACCCCCGTGGATTCAAAGGCACGGCCGATCTGGTGGCGAACCCGACGGAGCAGACTTGCGTCGAGTAGGATGTGCATGATCATCCACAAAGCTGCGGGAACGGTGTTTGCCATAGCGCTGTATTGGGTAAGCAGCGATTTCTCGGACGTTTCTCGCTTCTGCATCCCTCGTGCTCGAAGAGTAGAGCAAAGATTGAGAGAGGCAGGGAGTGGATATAGACGTACACGAAAAAGTATCCCAGCATGACCACAGCCACTCCGTTGTTGCTGAGCCCAAGAGCCTCGTGGCGCTGAATCATCTTGCGGACGTATTGGGTGCCCCAGATGGGCTCGTACTCGACATCGTGAAGCTCGTCATTATCCCAGTTGTAATTTTCTCTACACCAGGTGCGCCAACGCTCGAAGTGTTTGTGCATCTCGTCACGCGCCTGGTAGCTCGACGGCACTAACCATCGCGGCAGACCTTTGGAGATGTTGGGGAATGCTTTGTAGAAGTTCCAAAAGTCCTGGCAGAAAGTTGGACCAATTCTGAGGAGATTCTCTCCATACAAGGCTTCTACATTAGCTCTGAGAATGATATTTGATAGGAAGCTGAAGAGATCAGGAATACGGCTCCAACCTTGTCCGACCTCCGATGCTGCGGATAGCTCTGACGCCAAATTCTTCTTGAATCTCTCCATCACAAACATTAGATTTCGCCCTTGAAGATAGTGAGCAAAGTCTCGTCTCTGGTGCTCCATGATGCGCTGGGAGGCATCCGGATGATCCGTGTAGAATCCTACACTGGCCTCGTAGGTCGAAATACCGTCATGATTGAAGATGTGAATATCAGGGCCGGATAAGCCGAAGAAAATGGTCAGAGCATCGAACAAACTGGGCGTTGGCACCAGACTACTACTCCGTCTGAACAGTCCTTCGATCTGTTTTCCAGGCATCGCCAAATATATCTCTCGACCAATGAGTCGAATATACGCTGGAGCTCCCTTCAATTCGTGACTGAGGCGCAGTTCAGTTAGCGATGCGGCGGTGCAGCGACGGTCAAAGTCGGCAAGCAACAGTAGATCCAGTAATACGAAGGTGGAAAAAACTGCAGAAGAGGGTCTTGAACATACGTAAGGCGTCTCAAGAAACTCTCTGGCTGCAGAGTGAGAGAGAGTAGATGGCCTAGCCCCTGAAGCCCCCACGAAGGCTGGGGAGGGGCTTTCGTCGAGTCATCGTTATGGGAATGTGATCTGGATTGAAGTCGAGTGTATATTTTACCTAGTAAAAGAAGGAGGATAGGCAAAAGAAGAAAAGCCATATAGGTCACGGCGTGATCTAGGCTAGGAGGTACATGCTTCATCAGCGAACCAAGGTAGCTCTCCATAACCGTATTGCAATGGAAGTGGCGGCACCAAGGACAACCGCTCTGACACTTGACCGAGTCCCGCCTGGCACGTAAAGTTCCAGTGTATGGATAGTGCCGAGAGTCGTAATGAAGAATATTGTAGGATTGCGACCGAACGCTTTCCAGTCCGAGGGTACCAGGTGCTCGGATATGATGTCGCAGAGAGCTATTATCAATATCTCCGGGTCGATTGCGATTGAGTGAGGAGTTTGGGACCTTACTAAAGACTAGGAAACGCAGGCCTATTTAGCAGGCGTTCCTATTATCACTAATCGTTGGGTGCCAGGTCGAAAGAGGAAGAGGGTACTAGTCGAGAATTGAGATGAAAGTTGGGGAAAACAGCGGCCGTACCAGCAGTCACGAGCAGCCATTTCGGGGATATTCACTGGCCTAACAATTGCATTTTTAGAATCCTTAATAGGCCATATTGCTGTGGATGCCGCTGCCGCTGCCCAGTGTTCTGAGCCTTGGCAGAACAGGGAGAAGCTAGGGGACCCGGTCAATACTGGCTGGCAAGGCAGAGTTCACATGTGTTGGCTATGCGAACTATCAGACTATTCAGCTAGCTGTCACTGTAGAATACTATACTGCACAGTAAAGTATCGCTCACATATTGTTTTTAGTTTCTAGTAATCTACTTCACCTCACCTCTGCATCATCTGCTACACGAAAGACAAGGCCTCCTCGAAGGCAGCAGGATCAAACCTAACAACATCACAAGTTACCATCTCTAATATCCTCTTAGCCCTATACCTACTTGCTCACCTACTTGCCGCTTCAGGTCAGCCGCATCTGTTTTTGTCCTCTATGATCGAACTGTTGTTGGAGTCGCCTTTGCCTTGTTTCCTCGCCTCAAGCACAGCGTACGCGCTCATCACGTCCCATCAGTTACAGTGTCAATTATTACCCATCGTCCTCGCCTCGTGGACATTTGCATTATTCGTGCATCTCGTGGTCTGGCAGAGCTGGATCTTTCCATGCTACGTGTCAGAGCTTCGCCATATCCCTACGGTCCCTGGATTCCCTTTCTGAGGCCAGTTTTTCGACGTCATCACACAAAAATGCGGGGCTCTACAACAGCTTTGGCACCATCAGTATGGCCCTGTCGCTCGCTACTTCTTTCCCTTTGGCCTTCTCAGCGTCATCCATCAAAGCTTTGACCCTTATGATTTGGACAATGCCACTATGTCTCATTCAATGTTGGAAGGAAACGAACGCAAGTGGTCGACCCAACGCCACAACCGTTGAGGCACTTTGTTGGTTGAAGGGCCTTACCCTAGATATTATTGGTCGTAAGTCTCTGAGGCTGAGATGAAGGCGGTGCTGTGTAGCCTCCTGAGTACGTACGAGTTCCAACGCCATGAGCTCCTCCTTCATACGGAAGTTTTAAAGGTATGGAGAATGGCGATGCGTCCCCAAGACGGGAAGACAATGAGGGTAGTAAATCGAGATTGATAGACAAAGGCCTGATAGGGGAGTTGATTATATCTCATCATAATTATGACCTCCTACAGCTGCCCCACATCAGACCGTCGATCGATTCGTACTGTAATCTCGTGGTGGGTCACCCACTCTAGGGGCGAGCCCCAATCGGAGAGATATGGAGTGGGGCAAAAAACAGAAACAAAAAAAACTTCTTCCACTAAAGGCTAACATATTACATACACAATACTAGCTTTCATTGAGACCATTAACTACAGTAAAATTTTGCCTAGATTTCCCACGAAACTATTTAGCATTATCCGAAAATGAGCGAGAGCGTAAACGCATTCGACCCATTGGAACGTTATGTTAGTGACCCAAGCGCCCTCAGAAAGGCGCTAGACGAATCGAACGCTATCGTCGATGGTTTTTGGACGCTTTCGGCGTTCGTTAGTGGCGAAAAAGCCTTTCCGGAGCGTCTGAGGCGCCCTCCTCTCAAAATCACCATTCCCCGAAAGAACGACTGGGAGCCAATTAGCACAGTCCTCGAAAGCAATGGTTACCTGCTGCGTGGTAATGACAGGGCACCACATGGAGGGGTGTTGTTTGTTCGCAAAAACGACGACAACTTATCCTTAGAGTTTGACGACGAAAAAGATCTCGGATGGAAGAATTCAAAATCTCTGCCAGCAAAAACCGTGCATAGAGTGATGAGCTCGGGATTGGGGTGTTTCATGACTTCCAAGTATGCCGTGCTCGTTTGCGGACTCCAACCTAGGTCTGCAGATGGAGATCCGACTGAAAAATTGCGCAAATCAATTGTTGCTCGATACGAGGCACAACCACAAGGAAGTGCCGAGGAAAGATGGGCGAAACTTGGGGATAGGATTTACAGCATTGTGAAATTGGGGGACGTCGCCATAGAGCGGAATTCCTTCAATGGGTTCCTCTCAGACACCAATGTATTCTCATTGCTTTCGGCGTTGACCTGATGGATCATATTCTCCGAAAGCAACGAACAGTTTGACAACACAACTAGTCAAGGGGTACAGTACATAGTACACAATCGATTCAATTCTTTTTTATTTTATTTTATTTTATTTTTTTTTGCCTTTGAAATCAACTGCTAAGCTAATGAGACATGGTTGGCTGAGAGATAAACAAAAAAATGGTTTGTGGAAACTTCTGTACTCCTTTGGACAACGGCACTGCACGTCGAGGCATAACACGAAGGAGGAGACTAGCACAAGGAGCACAAGGCGATTTTGCTAACTACCATAAATCATTTGTGCAGGTTCGTGGTAATTGTCTCCGCAGAGAGTCCAAGAAATCTTCTCAGATCGGTAAAGATATTCCTCTGTTGCCTCTCGATGAATTATCATTTTGAAATTACTAGTAACGTGATCTCGACATACGAAAATATTTTCCTACACCTTGACAGCCACGTTCCAGTGTTCTCGCTTTGCCTTTTTCAAACCCAGTCTAGCTTCCCCGCGAAAGTAATTGGAAATGTAGCGGCCAAGCCTTTTGCTTGATATGAGCCGTACTGATTTCCGCTTTCGGGGATGTCGGAATTGAACGCCACCCTAGCTGTGCCTATCGAGAATAATCTTGTTGTACCTAGTCAAGTCCCCGGTGTTCGTTAACCCGTTTAAGCACGTACAACTTAAGCTAGTCTGATGCGCCCTTATGTTCAAAGCAGAGCAGATATATAGTGCGATGACTACATGACTTAAAGACCTGAGGAAAGGCACCTGGCTTTCACTTCTACAAGTAATCGCCAAAAGGGAGTAGAAACTAGCATTAAGAGGTATATAAATTGAAAATGAACGTCAACAATTTGTGGCGTTGCTCTTTCAGAGGGTCCGGAAGCGAAGACTGCTTTCATTGCATCAAAGAACCCAATTGAACTGAAGGCCATTCCTGGTCTGATACACAAGCAAGTGAGACCCTCCACCCGCGCAGAGTACATTAATTAGAGACAGTCTCCGCTGGAACTCTAGCCTTTGCCGCACAGGGTATGCCAATAGCTTCCTTTGAGACCACCCGATCCCTCTTAGATAATTCAAGTATGGCATAGGCAGCATCTCCTCTGGTATTTTGGGTCTCGGTGGAAGCTGGGCGCACGTATCGACCTTGTCGCCTTGTCCCTAACCCTGATCATTAGCTGTCTAATGCATGTGCGGTGCATATGGAATCTCTCACCTGATCTGTTATGCTCGTCTGGTGTGATGAAGGGGACGAGTTATCGACAAGTGCGACCTTTCTGCGGTTGTTCATATTCCCGCATCGAAAGTTCCCTAAATACGGAAGCTTGACGTCGTCCAGCTCGGAATACGGCAAACTGGATCTGTGCCTTTTGAGAGCTCTGGTACTTTGCGGTTCCTCCATGCTCGACCCCCTCTTGTACTTACGGAGCGTAGCGTTAGAAGACAGATGGTTGGAATTAAAAGAGTTCTCTCCGTGACTTCTTGGCGTGGTCACCGGGACTCTGGAAATAAGGGATGGGTTCTTCGAAATTACCGATATATGAAATCTAAGGTTGGTCGGTCAGCATTCAGCTTTATGTGGTTCTTGGCTGTGACCTTCTAGCTCCTACTTGTTGATCCCTGCACACCTCGAATGCGAGGGCATAATCTCATTTGCATCGAAGAAAGTGAAAGCAGATATATCGGGAATGTCTGGACTGAAACCAGGTGTGTGCGTTTGATCGGCAGGATGAAATAAGTCGCAGGTGGCCGATCGATACGTCCCTACTGTTGAAGAGAGATCATGAAGCCAACGAAGGTCGATGCATGACGGCGTGGCGAATTCACTTAGATTATTTCCACAGAGAGAGCTTATCAGTTGATGATAGTAAGCTTGCGCGTTGGGCTGCGGTTGCTAGTTCGATGGGTGGCAGTAGAAAAAAAGGAGGTTGCTGGTAGGTGCATGGCGAACCTACGCGGCAATTTTCTTGGGTACAAGGCATTGTGAGATTTTGCTAGCAGCAAAGATACCGGACTGCTCAAAATCTTGAGAAGTCTGGGTATCAATAGATATTTATGTTCTTCGCTACGTCACTCAAGAGTCAGAAAACAAGGATACCGGTATAGGGTATAATGTACGCTTGACATGTTGGGTGAATAAGCAAATCTATTAGCTAGGGCCGGGGATGGGTTCAGGTGGGGCCGGAGTGATTATGATCGAGGAGTGACCACCAATCCCGTTCGGGGATGGAACAGTTCAGGGCGCCCGATTTGATGACTTCAACAGGTCTGCCATACATCCAACACATGGCGTGGGATCACAGGTGAAGGATAAAGGAGAATGTAGTTAACAGTCAAGCGAGGAGGATTGCATCTCATTGGGTGTCTCTCCACACCAACCAAGGTTACGACGGCGCAGCATTGTACCGTCAGGTTTTCTTTCTAATAGCCCAACGTCTCCCCTTGATGAAGCTGTACGGGTGGGCTACAATAACCGGTAAGGAACCTCTTTGCTCCAAGGGATCCCGGTAAGAAGGCTCTCAGGCCTTTAAAAATCATTCTTCGGTGTACCGCAGTGGGCGTCAAACCCACTGTCGGGACAACACTCGGCCTGACTCCACTATCTCTTTCTCATCAAAAAGTGACCATTGTGAATCCTTGGCTGTCTCGTGAATGATATTCCGATGCTGAACCAAGTCCTCAGGTGCACTAAGCCTCGCTCACCCCATAGCCCATCTAGGTGCCGCTTCATGCAGAGCCGAATCCTCACCATAAGCGAAGTATGCCTCGAGACCAGAGCCAGGCTGAAAGATTCTTAGGCTCAACCAATTTCAGTTTTCATGGGCCTCCTCAATTTCTGGGAGACGATGTAGTATCGTCTTGGGTACTAGGGATAGCTTGGTTCGGGATTGGATATATGTTTCAAGTAGTAAAGGGGAGGTGACTCAAGTAGTTGCGTGAATTTCAAATGTAGAAGCCCACCATACAAGTAACATGCCTTACTTGGCGGGGATGAAATGTAAGAGGAAAGGCAAGCGGATTTAGGTGCTAGCGACCTAAGGGCTGATATGCAGGATCAATCCTGCTGATACTGATAGTTCGACTCAGGGGGGTGTGAAGATACAGCAAAGGGTTGGTCCTATTTAAAAGGTGACAAAAGGTCTGCCCTGCAGAAGATCATGATCTGTTTCCTATGAATCTCTTGTTTTACCGTCACTATATCTACTGTCACTACGTCTATCCACTTGAAATTCCGCGCAATCAAGCCTACAAACGATCATACCGGCATGGGTTTCAGCCAGCAATCCGACATCCTGTAGACCTTGCTCATAGAAGATCCGTGTCCCGACCAAGCCGGTAGATCTTTTGATGTCAGCTCAACGGCAACAGATCCAACTTCTAGCGGTTATCTTGAAAGTACTCAAAAATGCTGGTCAAGGTCTATACTCAACCCAGCCTTGCGAGACTCTCAAAGTTCTATTGAACCTGCGCAGTTGCCGCAGTTGGTAGTGGAGATGAAGAAGTTGAGCAGAGAAATTCGCATACTCAAGCGACTTGTTCGCTGGCGCAAGAAACCCAGATATACTCGCTACGGACACATCCGGGCCCCGGTATACAGTTGGAAGCTTGTCACTAACCATAAACACATCAACAAATACGCCAACGGCACCAATGGAATCGGGTGACCTACATTTGTCATGTTCGCAAGTCGTCCCTTGTGCACCTAGTGAAGAGCGTACTGTGGATGAAGACAGGATTGCCCAGACGGATTCAGAGGACGAGGGCAAATAGCATCTTGTTGGAAGTTTGTAGAAAGTGCTGTCACTATCCTTACGTCGTTGTAGATAGAAAGCCTGACGGCTTTGTGGCATCAGAAACGAAGGATTTCAAATGACAGCTATTTTCTCCGAACAACACCCCGTAGTGTAGGATTTTGGCTTTGGCGCCCATTTTGGCTTTGCCATCCTTCCGAGTGTTTGGCGAGCTCATCGATTTCTAGCGACTACTAACGTTGGAACTGAGTCACTATCACCTGGTATGACACTTTTGAACCCCTATACAAGTTGTAAGCAGATGCAAGGGGGAGAAGTCGGTATCTCGTATCCCGATTAATATTTAACTCTCAAATTCGAGCTTAGTTCACGGGTATTTGTTCCTTCGGCGCCTGCGGCCATGTTCGTTGCCTTCACGATAAGCCATCGAATCCGGACTGGGGTTGCCCTATCCGGGTGCGTTTCCGTTTTCCAAACTGGAGAAGTCCAACATCTCAACTCCTCTTCGAGTTAGAGGGAGATCATGCTGCTTCAGTTCTCGCACCAGCCCTATCGCGTAGCTAGGCACCCGGCTGAGAAAGTAGCTGAGTGCCCAACCTCTTGCTGGAGTTGAACAATGCAAAGAATGATGATGCACAAAATCGAAACAGTGGAGCAGTCCAGGATTTTGACGGAGGCAGCGCCGGATATCCTCGGTGAAGAGTGAAGAACCCAAGATCCTGCATAATTGAAGGAAAACTCCTGTATGGATTCGCGCACCCCAGCTCTGGAAGAGACTGGCGAGACGAGCGTCTGTGTGATGAACGGACAATACCGTCTGCAAGAGGGCATCTAGGAAATCTCCAAATTCACTGGCCGTAGATACCATGGCATTGCCAACTATTTGTATATCTTGGCAAAGTAACTTCAAAAGTCTCTCCAAAGCAAGGACCTGCTGATTCTTCTGGGATGAGGACACGCGTTCCGTGGCGATTGAAAAGATAAGCTCCAACGTCTCGTCGATTTTCAGGGACCCCCGCAAAACTGAAGAGCCCGAGTCCAGCAACCAAAGAATAGATAAAAATGCATTGTCGCTGCAAAATCGTCGCATCGCAGGTAGCGCGCGGGCGCCCAGTTCCAGTAAAGTCGGTATCATCGGTCCTTTTCTATGACAGACAGCCAACACCAAAGGAGTGCATCCGTATCCCAGGTCGGCATTGACATCCACTCCATTCCGCTCCACGATGATCCTTACCAAGCATGCCAGACCTTCTCGTATGCTTGCCTGGAAGGCCTCCAAATTTGGAGGACATAGGCCTCTCGAAGCGCCTCGCCGGACTATCAGCACAGCTGTCGTTTCTTGATGGTTCAGGATCGCTTCCATAAGTGGTGTCTTTCGGGTGAGATGCAAGCCCTCCTTGTCATCGACATCAAGACCCTGGTCGATGAGATAGCTAACGATATCATCCAATCCTCTCCGTGCGGCCAAAAGAAGTGGCGAGAAGAGAGTTGCGTCGACGCGATAAAAGGACAGAGGATGGGATTTCCCAGCGTCCTGGCATTTTGTGAAATCGGCCCCTCCCTCTTTGGCCGCCGCGAGGATTCTCAACGCATCATGCCGGTCTCGGCAATGGACGATAGCATAAAACACGGCCGAGGATCCGTGGTTTATGACGTCATTTCTGTACAGTATAGGTTTGCAAATGCTATAAAGCATGCTACATGACTTTGAAAGTGAAGCCTGGCCGCCAAGCGAGCATAACTTTGCGATCATACAGATAATCTCCGTAGGTAATGAGAAAATCATACCAGGCTAACTGCCCTATACTTCGCCACATCGGCCCAACCAAAAGTTTTTCTCTGAGATTTCGAACGCCGGGCGTAGCTGCTGCGAGCTTCGGGAAAGGAGAGGGTAAAGACGGAAAGACGACGATGCTATTTTCAAAGACAAACACGATACCGTGCACAGCAGTTTCAAGGGATGAGATTTGTGAGGCACAATCACGTAAGGCAATTATAGGTTTAGCAGTAGTAGATGACAGAAATGTCTAAAAAAGCACGTCACTCTAGGAACACTAACGTTGGATGATAAAATGGTTGCCGTCTGGCCAGCAACGGCAGTTACGAAATGACGTGTAGAGTAATTTAAGTCTAAAGTCCGATTCTCATTTCTTCTTCTAGCTTCATTTCTCCACGACTCTTCAGGGTAGTTTGCTGCAGCGAAATCCCACGCGCAACGTCCTTGAATGCAAGGTATCACATGCCAGTTCGGCTGAGAAATCGATATTTTATTACACGTCGATCAACTCTATTGAGAATGTGATCAAGTTAACAGTCAACTGTGAAGACAGCGTTATGTCCTTGTTAGGTGTGACCAGTACAGTGTGCCGTGTGGGTTCAGCGTCAGTAAGCTGTCAATGTAATTTTGCTGAGAACAGCCAAAAGAAAAAGAAGAACAAAACTAGTATAGCTCTGGCTGACACACAGTGCATGCATGCCTAGTACGACGAATACGGCTCCTGTCCTCTTTAGGCCCCAACAGCATGGGAGTGCCTTAGTGCTCGGGCATCAGTAGCACCGTCTTGAGTCCAAATTATTCTGGCCATCTATGCCCTAGAAGATTTGGCCAATTCTAATCGAATGGCATATTCGCCTATCAAAGCGCTTGCATATTGCATCAATAGGCAAGTGGATGTAGCATATTTCAGGTTCGGAAAGTAGACCAAGGAAGAATAGAGAGGTCATTTATTACGGTACTGTGTCGTTACGTGGGAGGTTGAGGCCTCGACAGCAAGTTCTTTTGTCGCCGCAGTGCAGATGACATGCAAGCTGCCTACCAGACCTAAGACCAGATATAAAGAGCCAGATGACCAGATGGCAAGTTGACTACTGAACATAAACGTAATGATATTTCTTTATAGTTCTTTAAACGACTCATAGCTACATTTACTAGATGATATCCCTCCCAAAAAAGGTGTTTTGCGCGCCTATTTACCGCGACCCGCAACAAATGAAAGACGCCGTTATAAGAGAACTTAAGTCGTTAGAGAACCTTAAACCTGTTCCATGGCTTGTTGCCTCTACAATGTTCCTAACTAAGGATGGATCTTTCTCTCTTAAAGTGATAGATGAAGGGTCCCTAAAAATGGATATGCAGAAAGTATCTTCATTTATGGTCAATCTCTTTTACTTGTCAAGTCGAAAAGTGCCAGAAGAACAACAGAGACTACACTATGCTCGGCGAAGACTTCTAATATCACTCCTGGCGCATGCGTGGCTCTGGAGGAGACACAAGGTATTGGATAATCAGGGCAACCCGGTGGCCTTTGAAGACAGGAGAGTCCTTGCACCTGAAGATATCCTTAAGTTTCTTAAGGATACTCAGGTTCACACTAGCCAATATCGCTGCAAAGATGTCCGAGCCTTCTTAGAGAAGAAGGTTCAAGAAGTGTCTTTACCTGAGGATGCGTCGAAGTGGAATGTGATGGGGGTTACTGCATGTCTATGGTGGGATAAGTCACATGACTTATGCAAACATGACGTACATAAAGGCCCATGGTGCTCTTGTCGTCTTGAGAAGGCAAACCGGCTTGCAACGCTCAGTTTCGCCGGAACAACAGGGGTAACGACGGCTGCAGCTGGTCTGGCCCAAGGACGCCTACCATCTTACCACGAAGCATCTTGCCACGAGGCTTGCCCACCACCTTATCATCCAAGCTTGGCCAATCTCGAGTCAAAATGTGCCCCAAGAGAGTTAAGCACACCATAGTAGATAGCAAATTGTGGATGATATGGAAACACAATGGTATTGAGAGAATGGGATGCTAGACAGAGACTGATTAGGGTATGGATGACTTGACGAGTCTACAGTAGGGATTGTATGTAAGTATTAGTGAATATTACCCCATTGGTCAACGCAAGCCACCGGGCGTAATAAATTGTATTATATTGCATTGTACTATCAAATGATGAAGGATGGTTGTATCTATCCTCCGTGCATCTGACACATAAGGTAGATGACGTGCTGGTGCCAACTATAGTATCACTAAAAGTTTCCATTCCTTCAAACGATTTTGATGTGTCTTATGTAGAATCTAAGCATCTGATGAAGCTATAAGATTGTATCCGCAGTCTGCTGAAATGGTTCTGACTTACCTGTTGAGGGCACTTTTCGTAAATCTCCTCTCGTGGATGTTCCGATACATCTCCATTTGGCCATTTGAGAAAAACGTGATACGTACTTGTTGATTCGTCAAATTCCATGCGATCTATGTCAGCACTATCCCATTGGGTGCTAGGCCGTTTGTTTTTTGCGGGTGAATGGCCGCCAGCGTCAGTAATGTCGCTCTTGGTTGCGAAGCTTCTCTGGGACCGAGTTCTCATGGCGATTGATAGCCTCGGGAGTTGATTATAGCAGTTTCTTGCAAGAAAGTGAAGGAACGCTCGTTCTTTTCCGTTACCATTCAGGACCTATGGCGAATCCAGCAGTCCTACAGTCAAAGGCTATTTATTATAAACCATCATATCAGCTTCTTGGCCTTATTTGACGTAAAGGCTTTTGATCCAATTTGGCCTTTCTCTACTGATCATCCAATGTCCAAGATACGGAACAAAGATCCTATATTTGACCGCAAGCGGCCAATTTTGGCGTAAGAATTCGCAGTCAGTGGCCGACTTACGGTGCTTCCACCTTACATCCTTCTACCACAAGACCCTAAGAGCTGCAGGAATTTACATCTTGCGCAAAGCGAGGATGAAGCCATATTACTCTATTTAGATTGAATTCAATATGCCAAGTACATAGCAGCTACTTGTGTGTCAAAATTCGCCATCTGGAACAAAAAAGGGACCCCCAGTTCCAGCTTTTTTTCCATTTCTTTTTCTTTTTCCTTGTATGGACTCTCAATTTGGTGTATTCGGCCGCTCCATTCAAGGAAAGGAGTTATGCAGAAGGCAAGCAATGGCTTTGAATGCATCCGAAGTACCTTCTGAGAATTTGAACTCTTCCGCGCACTGGTCTGTGCCTTTTGTATCTGTTCGACTTGCTATCAATTCTCGCTCATGCATAGAAATTGGCAGTGCCGTAACGCTTTGGATAAGTAGAAAGCTCCACGAGAGGATTTTAAAGTTCATGGCGAGGGTTGGATTAATGGTGCACGTGAACTTGACTGCTATCGTGTATCCACAGGAGTGGCTTTCCGAAGCAAGCAGATAACGAGGCAGGCGCAAGACACGAAAGGACATGGGCCCTGTCGTTTATATACACCACGTAATATGCTTCAATATAAGCGGTAGTCTAGGGCTGAATGCAATAATCCAAAGAAAAATCCCGACCGGCCAAAAATGACTTTGGAGTCTTTTACTTCCATCGCCTATCAATAGATCTTCTCGTCTATTTGTGGGCCTGTCTGGAGCTCTTGTATCCGTCAAGCATCGGCAAACGGCAATTCATAGACCTTTCCTATCCAGTTGTACTACTATCCTACCGTTATTTCTGCTTTCAGTCTTGGATTCGCTTATACTTACTATGTAGGAAGATCAGGATAGTCTCCTTCTTTCTTTCTGTTCGACTCAATGATCACCTTTTCTGCTGTGCACGATCGTATCCTCCGTGACACCAATTTTTCATTCTGATTAGTCTACTATAGCACAGTATTCGAGTGTTTTCAGACCGGACACACGACCATTATGGCCAAAACAGATGATAACCATGAAAATGACAGCATGTAAGTGAAACGTTTGTCACTAGCTTTTCTAACATCATGTAGCCTGGACTGCTATGTTCATACTGATGTGATTTAGATACTGAGTAGATTCTATCCAGGATAACTTCGTTGATGAAGACGTAAGGGCTATATTTAATTTTGATTGTTTGCTTTCTGCCTTGTTCATTGTGTTTAGCGCCCCCCTAAACCTTTGGCTATTTACCTTCCGCTCCTCGTATTTCGGGGACGACCGAAGTAATACGAATGCTTCTGCTTAGGCCATCATCGCCTCTACCGTTCTAGGCTGGCACGGCACTGATAGATACCAGGGCTGCGTGTATTTCCAAGTGAAATGGCAAGGCCACGAGAGCAGCAATGAGTGGACGTGGGAGCCCCAGACGAATCTTGAGTCAGTTGCCTGTTTCCTGCCCCTACGCTCCGCCTAGCTGACCCTTAAAATTCGGAGACAGAGTCGAAGGCGATATGTTGGTGAGAGAATATTTCGAAAGCCTCACCAAGAGACGGAAGAAAGTCCGAAGGTCTGCGAAGAAGCAACCAAGTCCATCCGTCGCGACAGGTGGCACTGAACGTGGCAGGAGGAATGAACGCCATCGAAGTGTCCCCTCAGGCCGCATAGCAACGTTGGCGTGGGAACCCCCACGAGGTAGTTGGGAACATGAACCTTTCCATATCGATGGCTGCGGAGGAGACAGCGCAGAAACCCTGATGATCTACATTACCTGGCTCGAAGGTCACAAGACCAGGCATAAAATGGATGTGCTCTGCAAAAAGTGCCCCCGGAAAGTAAGAATATCTTGATTTCACTTATCACCAGTCTTGCGGGATACTGACAATCTTCTAACCTTAGATGCTCCGTTACCTTGAACAGTATGTGTCAATGTCGTGATGACATGTTTCGAGTACCGTTACGTGAGCAAGACTAGCTAGATGGTGGTGCGGAGAAGTGGAGCATACGTCAATGTAATTATGCAGCTCAGAAAGGCCTATTTGTACCGGAAGCTTTGAGGGTTTGGCTTTGAAATACCGACAGACCAAGAGAGTGACTGCGAATGTCCGCAGGGTTGAGGAATGATAAGCAAATCAACTACATAGTAGCTATCTACTCTGATCTCGCCGCCAAGAGACATGAGGGTCTATCTTGTACTTCTGAAGCATCCCAGACCCCATTGGATAGATGGTTGGTCGGGGATGAGATTAATTGAATATGCTGTCGAGTATAGTAGTGGCCGCCTGACACCTCTTATCTCGTACCTGTTTCCATCTAGAGAAGCCAGAAATGGAGCTCCTGAGAGCGATCACATTGATCCCTAAAACACTAAGAGACTCAGCTGTGGACGGTGTCCATACAGCTCCGGGTATGGCTATAAATATGGCTGGTTCGCTTGGGAAGTTGACTGCTTCGTCTCGCCCTTACCATCGTGGAACAGCTGATGATCAGAATGCTTCTGGAACCCCTTAACTTCGGAGGTCATAGCTCAAAGAGCGAGGCATCGAATTTGGATTATTGTCACGATCTGCCTGACTATTGCAGTCCGTCGAGCCATGGGTCGCTTGGTACTCCCCGCCAAACAATTTGTCCACTTTCGGAAGCCCAGGAGCCCGAATCCACTTCTAGCGAATATGAGCCAGTATTGAACGACGTACCGATATGCGACTCGTTTGGTCCAAATGTTAGTATGCAGGAGAAAATGGAGGAAATGAGCGGGGAGCTAGACATTCTGAAGGCTACAGTCCTTTGGATGCAAGGCGTGCAGGACACACAGAATAGGGTCATAAGCAGGCTATTGGTATCACAAAGACGGAATACCAGGGTTGGAGGATCGTATGAGGCCAGGAGTTGAGAACAAGCGATCAGGAGTCGATTACAGACATAGCGAATCGTGAACTTTCCAGCTTCTGGCCTGATCAGATCTGGCTGCAGTGCCGGTGGCAGCCAAAAGGCGACTTCCAGATTTGACTGTGATTGTTCATTATTAGACGCTATAGGGCTTCACTGGATGTGTAGTGTATTATAATATAACAATGACTGCTGTATTCGTACTTTGGTGCGTGGAATCCCACAATACAATTATCAGTCATATCCTGTGGCATGTTAGGAATTAAATAAGAAGACGACTTGTATGTATCCCAGCCAATGTGCCGAGTCAGAAGACGCCATATTGAAGAAATCCATATGCACTCCATTGTATATACGCAAAGTGTGATCCGTCCACCACTTTGGAGATGCAGCGATTCGATCCATATCAAGCAGCCGGCGATATGGATCCAGAAGCAAGCGAGGATGGGTTACTCTTACGACGATGCAGGGACAGGCTTGCAGTACACATTGGTTAGTGCATAACCCGCGAGAGTGGAACTTGCTTGTCTAACAGAAGTAGAACGGAGAACTGGTGTCCAGGTAGAACCCGCCAAAGTTAGTTTGACGACAAAGCAGAGTCATGCTTACACTTGGACTTATACGACGGAAGTAGCCCATTTGTTTTCCAAGGATCTCGACGACCACGGAACCGAAGCATACCAAAAGCTTTGTATAGAAGTGGGAAGAAGCTTCCATGCCGTGTCATTCACCAAGAGCGACTTGGCATGCAGTCAACTGCGCTCAGGAAGCCCGCCACCATTCTGCATACCAACATTCAATGTAGATGCAATGGAATCTGGCGAAGTAACTGAACGCGTAGCTCTACTGAGCCACCAGCTCTCCATGATGGAGACGAGTGCAGCCTACGACGAAATCACCCGGGTGCAGTTGCAAGAAAATATCGCCACCCTGGAATACGAAAATGAACGTCTCGCGCAGGAAGCCAGACAGCAGCGGGAGGACGCGGTATATCACCGGGATTTCTTTTACAGGCTCTTAGAAGCGACAGATCAGCTGAACTTGACAATCGCGGACATTCACCAGGATTACATTAGAACAGTCAACGTTAGTATGTTTCCGAAGCATGACGCTGCATCGATCTAGGTGAGGAGATTTGGATATACCGCCTGTACTGGTTTTCAATATGGCACAAATAGAAGGGCAAATCGAGTTTCGTATTGCTAAGGCTAACGATATAAAAGATCTTATTGTGGATATAATGGCTATAAATAAATAAATAAATTCGGCTTTCTGATCGCCACTATGACCAGAGACGTCGGCATCGATATGCCAAACTATATTTAGAATCAGGAGTCCGTCGAAATCCAAGTCTAGTAGAAGTGAGATGGGGCGTGACATCTGCGATGAAGAACAAACCTCTTCGATGCTAGATATGAAAGCAAATTGATGCAGAGATACTGATGGTATGTCATCTAAGAATGCAGTGGCTTTCGGCTGATTATTAAAGTGAGGTATGGTGTCTGCTGTTGGATTTCAGAGCATGCTTACTACAGCATAAGCGCTACGAGGAGGGATAGAGAAAAAGAAAGAGAAAGAGACAGAAAGAAATCAATGTGCAGCGTAGAGGTTTACGCATATAAGGTTGCTAGTCGTGCGTAACCTCCGGTCTACACACATCGTCTACATCTTACGCGTCTACAATGATGGCATTCGAAAAACAGGCCTTGTTCTGGGTTGTGACAATCAGGACAGATCCATTCTATCAGACACCTGTTGGCCCTTATGAGCCACGAATGCTGATCACCTGGGCCTGAGTCACAGACGTCCCCAACGTCCCTGGATGATACTAGATCGGCCGACGTATTGGTTGACGAAGGTAGGTATGGAATGTAAAGGTCAGTGCTATCCTGGTCCTTGGCACTTTGGCAATATTGCGCACAGCCACATAATCTGTACGAGATCGTATTCATGGCCAGACAAGCAAGTACACACGTACACGTTGTATTGGAAAAGCTTTCAAGTGAATTCATATAGCCACAGGCGGCGGAGAGGTCTTTTCATATATCCATGCGTAGTGATGACCCAGGCCTTATCTGGCCGAATGCTGGAACCTCTAGCTTTCGTTGATTGAAGAGTGAGCCATCACTTCTAGACTCTTTACAAACAAGACCGCACGGCACTGACTGGGGCAGATGTGACGGGTGATGATGGCGTCAAGATACGTCTTCTTTTGCACCAACTATGCTTCCTGAGCATGCTACATCTTCCGCGCCGCATACGTGCGGTAGACACCATATCAAGGCCAATTTCAGTTCTGCTTCAGAGTGGATGAACCATTGACTTGCGTAGGGCAACAAACAATATTCATTGAAACCTGGACCGGATAATAAGGGACGAATCATGGTAGTTCTCAGGTACTTACCATTTCAGTAGAGGTGATGAATGATGTGTTGACATTATTTTACTTATGATATGGTCGGTCTCAAATTCAATGTGGTGCTGTGAAGTTCAAGGCGATTAAATCACAGTACACAGTGTACAGCAGTGAATTCACGTATACTGAGCTGTCTTCTATATTTTTCATCAATGGCAATGTCTCCTGCCTTGATTGTCCAAATACATCGAAATGCTTCAGCGTAAGTCCGTCGAGGGCATCCAGTTTTGGGTCTTCTGAGCCTGGCATCCCCTCAATTTGATAGTAACGAGAGAACTAGGCCCTTCGTCGACACTTGTTCTTGCAAGATTATTGCATCATTATAACTACATCTCGCTATTTACAGCCAACCTGGGCACCATATCGCTCGCGTTCACAGCGCTTGCAGTGGTGGGAGCTGATGGCTTGACCGAAGGATCTTCCGCCGTGGTGGCCATTCTGATGAGCGCTACGATGACCGCCATTGTCGCCATCATGATCGTGATAATGCACCGATCAAAACCTTATTTTCAGAGGCTCAATCTCATCGCAGCCTCGACACCTCTGTTCTTGGTCGACCTCGTCGTCCTCGAGATCTTGGTTGGCCTTCTCGTGTGGTACACCAGTAGCTTTACGGCAAGATTTGCTACGTACCTACTCATAGAGCTCTTTGTTCTCATGACTATGATGGTGTTGGTAGCGATATGGGTCTGGAGGAAGATTAGGATCTTAATTCGTCTCGGCCATTTCAACAGTGTCGAGTCATATAACGCCATCGACGCCAACAAGTCCAAAAGTAGCATATAAAAAATACGGCAAGAGGCATTTGCATGATTCAGCAACACTGCAAACTGAGAAACGGAGCGAGCGTCTTGATCGAATTTAATTCCGGCGGCGTTTCGTAGGAATACAAACTGATATTGGGAGATGCCCGGGTACTTGGGATAAGGGCTTATGCCTCTTGTCTTTGACTATGTCTAGCTGAACTCGTACATCTTTAACCTGGAGCGAATGGCATTATCTACTAGAGCTGGAATAAATGAGGCTTATTTAAGCATCAACTGTAGTTCTATGGAAGCGCTATGCTATGTCTTAGGCGATGTACGACCACGCAAATATGAAAAGACACGCCACGACCAGAAATACGGACCAGTATGTTGACGGCTCCAGGACTGGACTTGCTCAATATCTATTGATGTTGTATTTTATTGCTTCTGGCAAGTACAGTACGATAACTTTCCAACACAGTCAAAGCTCAACCGCTATTTCCTTTCTTTTCCCCCGTGAAACATGATTGTAGGCAAGATAAATCCTCAGAAGGCCAAGCGCCGGGCTAGGGGTAGGGCTAAGGAGACTTCCAGACTAAACGATTGAGTCTATCTTGTTCCAGATTGATTTACCAGGCGCTCACAATACTGGAAACCCCTTGAGCCAATCCTCAGCCATTAATGCACCACTTAGGGAAGAGTGTCCTATAATGGCGTTTCATTAAGTTGGCTAAGACACTGAGCATTGCGAATTCATCCAACCTGTCCCATGTTCTCATATCTGATTTCTGATGCGCCTATATCGACCGACGTCTGTTTTCGAACGTTTATTTAGCGCCGGTTTTGATGGCAATACCTAGAATATGTCAAACATTGCCGAAACATCTACCTACTAAAAGCCGGCGGAGGCTGACCTCGTAAGATTCATTATCAACCCACGAACCCATACCTGCGAAGAACCTATTCATGTAAACCAAGAGTCTGATATCGTTCTGAAAGCATCGAGTCGTTGGTATAATCTTTACTAAGAGAAATGTTCCACTCCAAGACAATCCTCGACCAAGAGATTTGGCAACGCGACTATGATGTTGTTCCCCCCGCACGGCCAGTAGACGTGGCGTTGCACTATGAGAGGGCCAAATCGATGTGTCGACATAGCGGTACGTACAACCATCTTTCTCGGCGAACTAGGCTAAGATCGTCGCATGGTAGATCTGACGTTGCACGATATCGAGAAGTTAACCAAGAGGTTTTGGGATTTTCATTTCGACAGTAAGCCTCAACAGATGATCGTTTCGCATAGTGTTGTTGTCTAACGAGTCCATGAAGTGATTGCCGCTCGCGATATGACGGCTTTCATTATCGCAGCAATTCATGTGAACCTCTGCATTGGAACGCTCAGCCATTTCGCCAAGGAGCGTCCAGACCTACAAGACTTACTCACAAAGTTACTGAGTTTTGAAATTTGCGGTGAGTTCATGTTGACGGAGATTGGTCACGGCTTAGATGCTCGCAATCTGGAAACCACGGCAACGCTGCAGGCTGATGGCTCTTTCGAGTTACATACTCCTACCACAGCAGCATCAAAAGTAATGCCTCCTACAACACCATACTGTGGAATGCCACGGGTCGCGATCGTTTTCGCCCGCCTGATGGTCCGCGGGAAGAACCAAGGCGTGAAGCCTTTCATTGTGTTTCTCAGCGACGCAGATGCGATGCGACCTGGAGTCTCGTCGCGAATATTACCGACGAGACCCGGTACCAAACCACTGGATCATGCAATTACGACATTTAATCGTGTTCGGTTGCCCTATAATGCACTGCTTGGTTCACCCGCTAAGCCAGAGAATGAGCGTGCTGAGTTTCTGTGCCATATTCGGCGTGTTGCTGTTGGAACGTTGTCACTTTCCATCATGGGCATATCCGCTATCAGAGTCGGAACACGTATAGCTGCTCTCTACAGCGAGCGAAGAACTATCACGGCGCCCGATGGACATTCAGCTATGCCAATCATTGGCTTCAGCACTCAGCAGCGCCCTATCGTCGAAGGATGGGTCCAGGGCAAGGTTTTGACCGCATTCGCCCATTGGGCTGTGGACATGTGCCCGGACCCTGCCCATCCGACGCAACACGCGCTTGGCACCATCTTCAAAGCGACAGTGATCAAAGCATCACGGGTCTTGGGGGAACTCGCGGAGAGGTGCGGATGGCGAGGCCTTTTTGCATTCAATCAGATCAGTGAACTGGACTTGACCTTTCAGGGGAACTCCATAGCCGAAGGCGACACGCTGGTACTATGTATTCGTACGTACCCTAAACTTTCTTGAAAACTACCACTATTTTCCCAACAATGAATGAATGACTGACAAATTCTCTTCTTAGGTTTGGTCTCCGAGCTCCTTGGCGGCAAACTACAACTTCCAACCTGCCGGAACGCGTTAACGCCCTTGGCGCAGCAAGAGCACCGGTTGATGGCCGAAATTCAATCAAGACTTACGGAGATTGGAGGATACGGAAAGCATCGGACCGAGGCTTTCAATCAGCACATTCTGCCATTTTGCCGACCGTTGGTTGAAACGATCGGTCACCGTATGGCTTACGAGGCCGCTCAACGTTCAGGGGTCTCACCAGACGTCCTGGAACTGTACGAACGTCTATCTACAGGCAAGGCCTTGATCCATTTACCAGTCCAAGACGTGGCCAAAGTGGGATGCGGAGATCCCCTGCTAGACCAGCAGTACGAAACAATCATAGCTCAAATTAGATCGGAGGCCCTTTGTCATGATCCGATCGACGACTACGTAACGGCGCCGATCGTATCCGAAGAGAAGTGGGAGAACTTTACTGAAGGTTTGCTTTGCTTCTCCCCCCCAACAAGTCTTGACAAATACAAACCGAAACTTTGAAGAATGAAGAGCTGGACAAGCAGCTGATTGGCTGAGCCTACAAGGAGCCCTCTCATTTTGTTATCTGAACAGAAAACAAGCCACGAGAGGAATTAATTGATGGAATCCGGTTTTGGCATGTAATAAATGGGTTTGCCCTCCGACCAACATGTATTTCCTGATCCCAAAGGAATAATAAATGGAGTAATTATATTTGAGACCTACTCTGATTAGCTAAGAACAAGACGGATGATACAGGCCAGCTCGATCTGCCCGCAAGCCGTCGGTCTCGAGATAGCGATACAATTCAATTCAAGTGAAAAAGAATAAAAGAAATGGAGCAATTTTGAAGAATCAGGTACCTTCACTCCCGTGCATAGAAGCCATGTCTTTGACATAGGCAAGAGTAGTTCATCCAGCTTGTCACTTACAATTTAAATATCAATCATCATCTTTACCACCACTATACAGTATCGAAGAGTTACAGTGTCATCTCTCACTCCATGAAAACATCCAGACGCCCAACAGGAATGTTAATGGGTTGTTCTAACTCGCCTCAGAACGATATTCTGATTGTAGAAAATTCACATAAGGATGAAAGTTACAAGAATGGCCAACATACAAGACCACCCTGAACCAGGGACTAAGTAGGAGTCATTTATTTATATATGAAAATATGTTCGTTGTCCGTATATATATTTATGAGGCTGAAGTTGTTACCCAAATTTGTGTTGCCCTTAATCTCCCAGATACCGGTACACTTTTGTATTCTCTCTTTTCCCTTCTCCAAATATGCTTCTACTGACATTAGTTCATTCACCCTTAACATTTTAAGCAAAATCACCCCCGGCCACAGTTCGTGGTCGTATCTAATGCATAGCAGCCAGGTATGACAGCGTAGAGCCTGGATCGCCGCTTGACGCTGAGCCTTATTTGCTGGGCAAATGGGTTGTTCTGCACTGGTCTACGGATGACTCTCGGCTTGAAAATGAAGGGGGTGATGGCGCTGAAGATCGCTCAAAGACTTGCATTACATTCCTAGAGAATAGTGATGGCGTGACTTGGCCGAATCGTCGTTTGATTCCAAATGCGGGCCACTGATAACACCAAGAATCTCGCTCAACAGATGGCAAGATTTTTGCTCCTTCATCCCCTTCTCGTATTCGGTAGGAGCCATGTCCTAGATGAGACCGTTTGAGGTATTTACGAAATATCATGAGGCAGGAATATGGGCGTACTTGTTGTTAGTTATTGAATTGCAGAGCAGAAAAAAGAATATTGTCGGCTTGCCAGAAAGTTACTGTAACACAGATCAGAATATTCAATTTCTGCCATGTTCAGAGTTGACAAGGGGAAACTGTGATTTAAGAATTATGGTCTAAAGTGAAGACTACGTAAGTATTAGGACTTGTGAGAGAGAGGGGGAAAAAAGGGAGAAAAGGGGCGGAAAAGGGCTTAAATAATAAAATAATACAAACCCAACAAAATACTGCTTCCAAAGCACTGCAGGCTGTGGCTTTTTATTTTTATTTTTTTAACTTTATCACAGTTGATTCTTACAAGCCCGATCATTGTTGGTCCCGTATCAAAACCATATGGCTCATAGTTACAGCAAACTATAATGTCTTTGATCAATACATCTAGCCATTATCACGATCTATTCCGTCGAACCGTAATCGAACACCTTGGGCACATAATAAAGGCTCTAACAAGGACAGCCATGATGGAGTTAAACACTCTCCTCTACCCCACTCGTAGTTAAAGATTATTGATCACAACCAAAACTACTGCGATGATAAGACGGTTGACTAAAGGCAAGATCTCCGTACTGCGTAGACCGGATCGGTCAGTAAGGCTTTCTGTATGTACATATCTATGGTATCTACTACATGGTGTCTGGTATGCGGCTACAAATTGCCGTTGCCTGTTCCGGGTTCAAACCCATGACCCTATCTACCCTCTTAGCTTCTTCGCTAACTGTGTCTGATAGTAACCAGTTTGGCAGGTTTTGACCGCTCTGTATCAGAATGCTTTTCCTTATAAAACCATCGTAATAGGTGTTTGTATATGTGGAGCCTCTCATGTACAATTAGTCTAAAGCATGGTGGAGTTCTTGACTCTCGTCTTGTTTTGGCCATCCAGCACGTAGGAACTGATTGGATCAATTTCAACCTGGATAAATATTACTCGACATGCCTGCCCTCAGAGTTGGCCTTCATTCAGGACTACGGTTTAGAGATTGAGCCTTTGACATAGCGAACGGAAAGTAACGGCGTCGTTGCCTTGACCCCAACTTTAACCTACTACCGACAAGATTGACCCAGAAGTCTGATCTTGGCGGCCTTCAGAATACCGAGATCTACTCACCCCAGGTCGCTCTCGTACTATCCTCAGGGCCAAAAGAACATGGCCGTTGGTATGAAAGACAGCAGAAGCGAGCCATGGCTGCCATGGGATTGTTTACTGCTAGAGACTGGAACTCGGCACCTCCTTATCAGCTCGGTCTACGTCATAATCTTTGTATATCATACGCGCCGCAGTCTGCCAGTCTACCATGCCAGTTGGCACCAGGAACGGTTTTTTACCTTGACACTGCATATACTGTCTGGTGTCATCGAGTTGGCCAGGTACTATCTACGTGCAATCGAGGGAACTGTTCTGCCCGACATTGTGGACACAATTTTGTGCTTCATCCATTCTCTGACAACTCTGAGACTTGCGAGGCCATTACTGAGGGGCAATGAAACGACACGGGCGGCCTACCAGGCACCCGCCATCATACGACCCATACTGGCGGTCATTGCGGTCGTTGGCAAAGATTCCGGTTTGCATGGAGCTGTTGTCAAACTACTGCACGCCTTCCTCTATACCCGGTTGCTCATCTTCTCATCTAAGCGAATTCGATTGACCAAAGTTCAATCTCAAGCTACCATCTACGCCCAAGCTGTCTTTTTGGGGGCCATCTTAGCTATACAGGCGTCTGGTCTTCCTGGGGGAGTGGCAGTCTACATTGGCGCCGTTGGTGTTGTAATGGTCTTGAGTAGATGCGTATCTAACCATTTGTCTCGGTCAGTATACCCTTAGTAGTTTCCACTCAGAGCTTTTCTCTAACCTCATTACAGGTCGCGAGAGGCAGCAAGATCCGCCTCGCTGCTTGATCAACTTCTGGTGCAACCCTGTCTGTGGGTTGGCCTGGCTGAGCTTGGAAGCATCAGGGCTCATCAACCTTTAGCGCTTGCGTCCTCTGCGAACGATGAGTATACCGATGACAAAGCCGCTGGTGGAGACGAAAAGGTCCTTCAATCCCGTCGGTCATTGAAGCAAGGCTAGCTTTTCATATATAGAAGGCTATTTATCATACGGGCGGGAAGCTGTTCGTATCTGCGACAAGCTCTCCATGTGGAAAGGACAGATGGCAAAATTATGTGATAAAGTCAAGAAAGAATATCTTGCAATACTTTGATCTATAGTAGCTAGGCCATAAACCAGCCGGAAGCTCAAAACGAGACTCCAGACAGGTATAGTAGCCCGAATTCGTTGCATAGCCATTTTTCATTGTGGACGCATACAATTCCGATTAGTATTTAGTAAATATCGACAAGGTAGATTCCCGCATAATGGCAGTTGAAAATTCTTACTTTATACATTTTCGAAGACATTTGTGCTGTTATCAGCCTCAGTCGAAGTTGGTAGACATGCTAGGATAGGTACTTGATATGAGCGAGTCAACTAGGATGTCGTTTTAGGGCGCTTGGCTACTACCAGCCTTCCCCGCCTACCCTGTACCAGTCTAGAGCGCCGCAGTAAAATATACATACATACATACATACCTATATGGCTGGCCCCAAGACCGTGTTGCCGAGAACAGAGCATATATTATTGCTTGAGCTGGTTAGGGTAAGGAGCACCGTACGCCGTCCAGTTCGGGCTTCGGCTGTATTCTCCCCAATGTTGCGTGAGTTTCAGTCATCTGTGACGATGATCCTGGAATGTGAAACTCGTTTCATTTTGACCGAAAAGAGACCATGCAACACACATTTTGAAGAGGCACTTTAGTTGGCGAAATCTATTTTAACCTCTTCATCGAATCCCTTGCCAGTTAATAAAGTCTTCAATCAGCATAAAAAGGTGAGAAGCAAAACAACCAATACGAATAAGCTTCAGACAGTCTCTGTTTAGTAGCGCTGATTCTTGACATGAGTCAAGATCAAGTGCAGGTACCTAGCTCTGTAGATACGTTGTTGTGGGAGGCGGATGAGTACCTGGAAGACATTATGCAGCACCTTGCTTACATGGAGGTAGCGACTCGCAAAAAGAGCTGGCCTTGAGTACTTCATAGCTAACATCGAGCAGAATGTGACCCTGCCAAGCGTTTCCATGATCGAAATGCAAACACAAATTACGTGGCAACTACGGTCAAGTCTCATTGATTTTGTCATCCGGTCACACCAGTACTTTCGTCTTCCTTCGCAGGTTCTTTTTCTTTCTGTCGATCTGATCGATCGATACTGCTCGAGGAAGCAGGTTGGCCAAGAATACTACTTGTTGCTTGGGAGTGCCGCGCTCTGGATTGCTTCCAAATATGGCGACAAAGCCTACCAAGTGAAGAGTTTCAAGCACCCTTCGGCCAAAGAGATAAGCGAACTGTGCGATGGCATCTTTGATGAACATATGATAGCTCAGATGGAGAGATCAATCCTGTGTACCTTAGATTGGGTACTGGGTCATCCAACAACCGACCAAGGTATTAAGTTCTTGCTGATAGGAGAGCATGGAAATAAGGAACTCGCTAGTATGGCAGCTTATTTGTCGGAAATATCGCTTTACCATCGAGACTTTGTTGGGATCAAGCCTTCTGTTATTGCCGAATCATGCTGCATGCTCGCCAAGATTATCCTATACGGAAGTCTAGCCATAGGGGATAACACAGAGGCTGTGGTGATGGAAACTTTGAATTCTCTCTGGAAACACGTTTGCCAACCTCCACCAGCTATTTCCGAGAAGTATTTAAGGCAGAACCGACACTATGTAGCGCAGATAGTGTTTAGTCGCCTGGCAGATTCAACAGGTCATGCAACGTATGATAGACAGGCATAAAGGAAGGTCGTGGAAATCGACAATCTCATAGGAACTTGGTCGCATTGTCATAATACTATTGTAGAATTAAGGTAAAAGGAAAACAATTCAGACCTACTAATAATAGAATGTTATGATATATAATTTATTCCAGCTTGGTGTGGATAAGAAATGCGGTTACATGTACACATATTATTTTCTAGTAAGTAGGTTCTCCAGAACATAGAAGGGTCAACATCTTGTCTTCAGGCCCTGTTCCGCAAATAGTGCTGGATGCCAATGTTTCGATGCCTATATACATAGATGTATATTGTATGTTTCCGTCTAATCAAATTTCTTGCTATTAAATACAAAGAGGACCGATCCAACCAACCTCCCAGGCGTACTTGAGACTTTGTTAAGTGGCTTAAAAAGCAACTAGAGTCTCACCTCATGCGATCTGAATGGTTCCAGGACAAAATTAGAGAGTACGGCATGTCACACTGGGGATTCTGTAACTGCATCAATATTGATGAGACACGGAGCCTTCTGTAGGTGATGCAAAGGATGTATCAAAATGTACAGCGAATGAGAGTCAGCTAAATGATGTTAAAGTTGTTGATCGTTTAACCCTGTTCCAAACTTGCCTGCTCTTATGTCAAAAACCTCTCAACATGATGGGTAACCTATTGAAGGCTTTTTATCTAAAGTGCGCACTCGAATGGAGGCGAATGGTACAGTATCTTAACATATTCTGTCTCGCCACAGGCTCATACCAAAGTCTCGGGGCCCGATGAATTCTCAGAGGTAGATTCATATGCTAGAGGATTCTGTCAAATCTAGCACCTATGGAATCGGCCTGGTACGTACCTCTGTGTATAATTCGGACTAAGGACGCGTTTTCAGGATACCTAACGAACAGGCAGTCCAGTACAGGCTGCCGTAATACCAGAACGAGCTGCAAAGCTGGTTGTGATCGATATGGTTTTTTGTTACAACAAGGAAAACCACAAAGCCAGAAACGGAAGTGACCTTTTTGACTTTAGCGTCAGCTATATATATAACGGTTAAACGGCAAAGTGATTAAGGTTAAAGAAAAAGAACGCGAATCAAGGACACGTCAAGATGAAAAGAAGTAGAGACTCAACGGATGATCAAAACGGCTCACATGCACAAAAGAAATTTAAGAATGGCATATCTATCCCTTTCGTACATCTTTCGAAAAATGACATTGGGACCGGCTCCGCGGACTTTACCACAAACACGTATAGTTCAGGCAACAATAAGAGAAACATTGATGAAATGAACGGGCAGCCCGAGCCTGAGTCAGACCGACCAGCCAAGCGCAGGGATCATAGCTACAGTTCCATGTCAGCTGCTAACGATGATCACATCATGCGAGACGAAGCCGTAATGCATAGTTCGCGCAATAATAAGAGAATCATTGACGAGATGATTGGACAGCTTGAGCCTGAGTCAGACCGACCAGCCAAGCGCTTGCATCATGACCATGTCATGCAAGAGGAAGAAATAATGCTTAGTCACGTGAACAATAAGAGAAGCATGGAGGAGATGAGTGGACAGCTTGATTCTGATGTTATCCGACCAGCCAAGCGCAGGGATCATGGCCACGGTGTCACATGGGCCAGCAGCGTTGACAGTCCACGCAATAATAAGAGAAACATTGAGGAAATAAGTGGGCAACTTGAGCCTGACTTAGACCGACCAGCTAAGCGTCTGGATCATGGCCACGGCTCCATGTCAGCTGATAGCGATGATGATGTCATGCGAGACGAAGCCCAACCGAACCAAGGGTTGGGGGGTGAGATGACCATCTACGGCAATCGACTTAGGGTCTATCATCGACTTTTGGAGATTGATATCGACGAAAACCTATGTAACGCGTTGAACGTAGTCTATACAAGCGATATCACAATTTTGGCCACAACCATCCATGACTCTCCGCAACACATCCGTTTGTGGGCTTTGCAGCAACTGGATGAGAAATTCAGAAGAACTATCATCGAACTCATGTCGGACATTGAAAGGCAAAAGGAAAATAACGACCCTAAGTCAGCTCTTCCTACCATCATGACAGACTCGTTGGCCTGTGAACGTGTTGTCGGGACCTGGACCTGTTTTGTATGCGAAGATGGATTTTGCAGTGAAAATAAGAAAAACCCGGCAGATGTCGAAGACGTCGTTTGGAAAGACTGCGGCGCTCATTTAATGCATCTAGAGTGTTTTCGCCGACGAGTCTTGGAAGGCAAAATGCCTCTCAAAGGCCTCTGCGCATGTATCGATAACGTTTGCTAGATCCAACACACAACTTTCAAATTGATGGGAGTAAATGGCAGGAGAATAGTTACGTAAGGAATAAGTTAGCACGAAAAGATTTGTTTGACTGATCTTAGAGAATTTTTATTATTTTCTTGAAATCAAACTTGCCTTTTTCGTGCTTTTTAAATAGTCCTAGCCTGTCACAGGCACTATTTACTCTGAATGTCTGGCTTCCTTGTACTAATTGCGTACCCTGTACCTTGCTCTTTACCTACGGGATAAGTATTCCTCTATAGAAAGAAAGGAAGGAAACAGTACAATACAGCAGCTTACAATGACACATTCCAGTCAGCCTGTCGAAGCAATGCATGGACCTCTATAGTTATCTACACCGGGACGATTTCTCCGGTACCGTACGCAATATTCTCTACCTTTGATTCCATCCGTAGAGGAATACCTAGAACGCTTGGGCAGCGTGGCTGATTACTTAGAGCCAGATTTAGGCTGCATATCTCGTCGACGCCATATTTGCAACGGGGTCATTGATGTTGTACAATTGATAATTCTGCGCGACCCAGCTCGTAGGCTGGCTGATGCACGACGAGACATAATTCATGCTATTGGCGGCGGACAGGGGCAATTTACCTTCGTGAAGTAAATGTCGACATTCCGATGCGTCGACGATCTCGTATGACATTTGGATCCCTCCACCGACCTGGGGGTCATCGCTGGCTGATGTACAGAAACCTAGGAAGTTCCAAGCATCGTACGAAATATCATACGCACCCCCAGACTTATCAATACGTAAAAGATGAAGGGAGCGCCCCTCATTTGAGACTTTGACGCATATTCCATCGCATCCGACGTCCAAAGGCCAGTAAGCGATGCGATTCGTATCAACCTTACAGCCCAGGACTCCTACGGAGCTAGAGTACTCTGCGTGGGGGGTAATGAACGCGAAGCTGCGAGGAGTCAGACGACTAGCGTAGACATATCCAGAGAGAAACGGTATAGGCTAAGCAAGTCGACCAAAGTTGCGAGATTGACCGCATGTCGAGAGACGAGACTATTATGTTGGCACGACGCATAAATCTCTACAGGACCCTGGTCAATAAATGTACAGTCGGATGGATCCGATGGATTGGCCTCCGGCGTCAAGAACCTCAAATGACAAGGTGGCAGACGGATGCGGATCTTCCCTTAACTTTCAACTCAATTCGGACTTGATCGCGTATGCCGTGAGATCAATAACCGCTGTCGCGACCTAAATAGTCCACGATGTAGAAGCAGCCATCTTCTTCCGTCTGCGGGTCAAGCCATCTACTAAAGCGCATATCTCAGCTACACGCCAATATTCTGGAAGTGATTTCAACAATTTTAGACAGAAAGGCTCCGGTGAACGAGGCCTTGGACCTGGAGAAAGTAGAATGGGTTGCATGGCTTCCAAGATACAATGAATGACCAACAAATGAGAGACGGGGCATAAGCAGTCTATTGATAGTTGATTGTATCTACCTGACTAGATGAACTTAAACTTGCGTCAGCTTGCTTTTGTGAATCCGTATGGTATTTTGGTTTGGTCGTTGATCCCTATCGCTCAGTCAATCATTGTGAGTATTAACAGGGTTCATGGTGGCGAGTACCGTATCACCGCGCTTAAGAGCTTGAGCATGGACACTTATGTGGCTTCAGAGATAATAACACTCTGCTGTTGTATTTAGTTGAGCAACATCCTTTGTGACCGACAGCATCTGTGCTTCCATCTCCTTCCATCTCGCTGTTCCGTAAGTAAACCAGGGTTGAAGCGATCGCTCGTGGAGCTCTCTAAGATCGTAACCTGAGAAACGGTCCTGGGCACCACGTTTTGTTTCCTGAACCTTGAATGCGTCTGGCTGAAAAGACTTGATCCCGGGTAGTAAGGTCGCTTTTGTAGTGGTCGATGATGAGATCGGCCCCTTCCTTATCATTTCGTTCTTGGAATTGGAAGCTTTGGGAGACTTTTCCCTGAATGACAAAGATGCATTAGGAATCTTAAGCTCAGAAATATCATCCAAGATTGCCACAGTCTTATCGGACACCGGCCTTGTATCAAGCCTGTCGTGTGATGGTACAGGTGTGTTTCCCGTGTTGTTGTTCGCGGCTTTCGGAGTGTGTTCATTGTGATATGTCGGATAAATCGACCCTTGGTCGCATTTTAGTCGATCTTCGTCTGCTTCTTCAAGGCGAGGGATGATTTCCATATGGGGTATGTCGCCCCTCTGTTGGGATTCAAGTGCTAGAACTTCAACCGCAGCCTCGCACTGGTCTGACGGATAGTGAGCTGAGTTCTTAATGGAAACCATTTCATCACCTGCTGCACCTGCGCGATCGTCGGTGCTATCACCCTGGATCCTTCCAGAAATGTGCTCTGAAACAATGCCAGGCGCACACTCAGGGAGATATTGCCGATCCTTTGTATTCTGAGAGAGTCGCGGAGACCGACGCAGAGCTAACGGCTTCCCGGCAGGAGCATGCTCTATCCTCATGCCCTTATGAGAATATCTGTCGTCTTTTATGACAACACCGGGTCTTGGCCTCGGAACACATCTGCCATGTCTATCATCTCTATAGGAAGAGACTGACCTGGCGGTAGAAGTTGATTGCTTCCTCCTTTTCCAGGAGCTCTCACTCGCCTGCACGCCCTTAATTCAGTTGTAGAGTAGTTCAGATCATTTCAAACGATTTTGCAAGCCACTGCGGGTTTAACTTACCAAAATAGGAGCACAGACTATGGTTTCTTCAATGGTTTCTTCCATGATAAATACGAAATAGGAACGTACGGTATTCAGCGAGCACTGGTGTTGCGTAGGTAGAGAGTGTCAGTTCAGATCGTCGACTGCCGGCATGGATGAAAGGTATATGATCGTGGGCGTGGGCGAGCCACCGTATTTAATGCTTTCATTGAGCAAACAGCAGCAAAGGCTCGACCTCTCATTGGCCTTCGTCCCCCCTCTAAAATTCGAAATATATGGACCAGCTATGTGGGGCAAAAAGGAGCTTGCTGCGGAGCATTGCCGCTTCCAGGCATGCGCTAATTAGTGCCAACAGTCTTGCCATGCCTTTTGCTTATCAATTTCCGTGGGCGAAGAGTAAAATGTTGGAGCCGGCAAGGTGGCTGATGTATGCAGCGGTATACTTGGAAACTCCTGTCGACGCATTCGCAGGCTTTCGGGGGAATACAACAGCATGGTGAGTAAAAGGGGAGTCTAAGTACTTATAACTCGAATCTCACAGAAGTAGGTTGAAGAAAAAATGAAAACTATTCAGAAACTACTTTATACTTTCAATAACTACCTAAGTAATATTTTTAAAAAGAAATACTTGATAAGATTTATATACTGTACTTGACTTATATATTGAATTGTTATTTTAACTGTTTTACTTATCACTAGCTATTTTCTTTTTTTTTTTTCCCTAACTTATCTCTTTTTAATACCCCATAAATGTCCTACTTAATGTTAAGGTCTTATTTAGGCTGCGTTTTTCAAATTGCCTAATCATCCTATTTAGATCGTTCTGTAGGCAGGTTATAAGGAGCTATAGGTAGGTAATTTTAGGCCCTAAGTAACTTATTTAGAGATAATTTATATGAAAAAGTTCAAGCCGCCATTATCATACCTTTTTTTTTCTGGCCTAAATAGGCCTCCCGTATAATTAACGCGTGGCTATCATAGGTATATAAGTTGTATGAGTGGTTCACATATTCTCAGGACTGACAAGCCATCTGCGCTGTAACCTCAACATGACTTCCACACCAGATAAGATAAAGCAAGAACCGCCACAAGACGACGTCACGATGTATAGCAGTGATGATACTGAACAAGAACAAGGAAACAACTCTGACTTGTCTAGCCAGACAGATGGCAGTGAACTTGGTCAAAGCGACATGAGTCAAACTGCTCAGAACGATGGAGAACAACCTGGTCAAAACAGTGGAAATCAATCTACTCAGAGCAATGGAGAACAACCTGGCCAAAACAATGTAAATCAATCTACTCAAGGCAATGCAGAACAACCTGGCCAAAACAGTGGAAATCAATCTACTCAAGGCAATGGAGAACAACCTGGCCAAAACAGTGGAAATCAATCTACTCAAGGCAATGCAGAACAGCCTGGTCAAAAGGAACACGGTCATCAAAGCCAGGGCGAACAATCATCTAGCAATGCTCCATTCCTATCCCTATTCAACAAGCGTAAAATGGATAATGACAGCTCAGCTAATAATGCCAGGGCTTTTAGTCCAGCAGTAGAAGACCCCAATGGTAAAAAGGTAAAATCAAATCAGGCCTTTACTTTTAATCCATCTGCAGAAGCAAAAACCGCTCCTTTTGCTCCACGGACACAAACGACAACAAGAACCTCCCCCTTTCCTGAAGGTTTTGGAGTTGACGACATTGATCTCGAAAGTGATCTAGTAGGCAGTCAAGCTCGCCCTGAGAACATGACGACGCTTGGGCTTGTGAAAGAAGGAAAAAGGCCGAGATACCTAAATGAATATAGAATTGGTGACCGAAGCATCTTACGAATTGAAACCTTGAAAGACGGCAAGTTCGACGAGAATGCCGCGGGAGTCCTACCGGTAACCGGTGGGAAGTACCAATCCCAAAATGCGGATAAGAAATGGCGTGACGTAGCTTACGTCCTGGGCGTTGCAGCCTTTGGGAGCGAATTGAACTACGAAGAATTTCTATGCAAGCTGGATCCAGAAAACCCGTCCAGATTCAAATGGTTGCAAACCATATTGATCAGAATTCGATGGGTTGACCAGACAGTCACATTTGTGAACCGTCAATGGTGGCGCAATAATTATGAGGCAAGGGATCTGTCCGCTAAGCAAACGTATCTGGACCGCAAGGAAGACGGATACCGTTATTGGTATAAGACGCGTGACGACCCTGAATGGAGGACTCGAGTGAACCACAAGGCCTTCGAGGACTACAGGCTATTCAAGTGGGCTTTTTTGTATGAGAAAAGGTACTATCAGGCCATGAATCCTGGGCAGCGGTTTGAGATTCGAGATCGCACCAAGTCGCCATCACCCATTGATGATGACCTTGCCAATTTTAGGGAAATGACGGTTGAGGAAAGCCCCAGATCGAAGATCTATCAGTCTGTCGAAACTACTCTGCCCGACGATGACGAAGGTTTTGATTCGGATTCCCGACATAGCACCCAGTCACGATATAAATCATCGGGTCGGCCCAAGGCACATCGTGCCGCCTCCCTGCGGGTGGATCCAAATGGTTCACCACGTCCTCGAAACAAAAATGGGCCCAGCACAATGAGACGGGTTCAGCAGCGACTGGGAACCACACCTCGCCCTATGGTATTGGCTCATTGATGGAAAGACGCGACTGAGCGGTCTTTTATCCTCAATGGCAGCAGCAGGGAACCAAGAAGCTTGCGAGATAAAGCGCTATTTGCTAGCCGCCGTATTACGATTCCAACAACCATGACAGATGTCGGGTCAAACATAACGACGAAGCCTTTTCTTCTTCGTCGCCGCTCCTTTTGATATCAATTCGGTACCATCCTTGGATTTTTAAAGACTACTAAAGCTTATTCCATGGCGCCTGAATTGCCTTGTGTTTCATGTAATCTTCACCTTTTGCTCTGTTTATAGCTTGCAATATCTCTTTTGTATTCTTGTTTGTATCTGTAACTATATTTCTTCTCAATAGAATACTATAACCTTTCTGTCTCAAATGTGCAATACTAAGATCAGTACGAATTGCTTTAGAATCTGGCATTCATTTTCTTTCCTTCTATTTTCCATCCTCCTTTTGCTGTTGTGCTGTTAGTCCAACCACTGCTGTCATGGCTCCAAGAACGAACGTTACGTTGAAATGCCTGGATATATTACCTCAGGACGTCACTGATAAATATGGGCACTACGTCATTGGGCCCATTCCGGACCATTCGTTGATAGAAGTGGTTGTGTCTTCATACACGCCCACAAATGTATAAGAATCCCAAAGCCGTCTGTGTCAATTGACGAAGGAATCACTGCATAAGAATAGACCACGACTCGCCTATCGTCAGATACACATTGATCTCATTGAGCGTACTCGACATTGTAGTTCCCGTCATGGGAAAAGTCAAGCCAGCTACTACCGTGGACGACATCATTATATGATACTGTAGAGTGTCTATATCCAGTGGATCGATACCCTATTGGCATGTCGCCTCTCTTCTCGTCGGCCTTGTGATGACTACCTTTCTGCAAGTATAGAGCACAGACCTGACAGGGTGAGGGCAATCAACATGGCTTGACAAGTGAGGAAAGGTAACTGCAGGAGATATTCAGCCAGGCGACTATATCCATTATCCTGCCGTTAGGGCTGTCTCATGACCAAATTTTCTCAAGTACCACAGATCTTGGCAAATCGACATGCTCAGTCGACTATATTAATGTCTCGAGACTCAATACCACAAGCCCCGGTCAATCCCAACTTCATCATGATGAATTGTGCGCTCCTCTGCACTGTTGGAGTTACGAACAGCAAGTCAACAATGGGACTTCTCCCCTGTTGAGATCTTCATTTGCAACCTGTGCTATCATAATCTGGAAAACCTTTCAATTACGGTGCCTCGAGCATGAGAGTTTGTAAATAGAATACAGTACAGGTTCACAATAAAATCACGTGAGAAGTTTTCGCCAAATCAAGGGATCCGTTAAACATTGCAGCCAAGTGTACGTACCGTACGTAGCCTAAGCATTGTCAAGGTACGATTTAAAAACGACGTTTTATCTATCACATCTCACAAAGTCTAGTGGTCAGATTAAACAGCAAAAATACGACGAACAGGTTTTTCTGACTTGGTTTCATAGCTCATTCATGGTGCCAAAAATCGGCTTTGTCGGACTTTACTCAGCAATGTAGTAGATCCCACGGCCAGTTTCTGACTCCAGGGCAGTGATGAATCCAATATACCAATTTCAGTGCCATATAAAGTGGCACAATCAGCCCCCGGTTGGTAACTCTTTGCAGTCTCGTTGGGGAATGCTCTCGATACCAGTTTGATAGATTCAATGAATGATTACGAACATTTTCAGCATCTCGCGTTACGGCCACATACAAAAACATCACTGGCACTGCTGTCGGCAGCCACGCGTGTAGCCCAAAAACGGTTTGAAAATTGTACTTCCAGGCTTCTTTCTACTGATTTAACATCATTTCCGCCTCGCCAACTTGCTACTCAAGAAGATGTCGGCGAGTCTTTACGAGACTTGGTCGGTCCAGTGGATGAAACCTGGACTGAGTTTGTAAACAAATTATCGCAGTTGAACTGTCCGCCAGAAGGCAGCAGCATCACCCAGTCCATGTGGCGTCTGCTGCGTGGTGGCCACCTTGATTTCGGGATTGTGGATGATTACCTACAGCTACTCAGATCCACAAGCCACCATGTACAAATAGCTCCGGCTCGGGTGCTTCGACAGGATCAAAACTGCATTCAAGAAACAGAAGGGGTTGACCATCCCGTCATCATTCCGTTCTGTCATGAAAACAACTGGGCGCTTGCTGTTGCGTACTCAGACTGCGTCCACTGGTATGACGGTACTCCTAATAGTGCTACCCTTGTACCTCCCGTTGCCGGTGCGCGACCCGTCGTAGAAGGGTGGCGTGGGCTTCAGAATAGTAACCTGGCAGATTCAGGCGTTTTCATGCTTATGGGTGTCAAGCTTGCATTACAGCGTAAGCCTCATCTAAGCCAAGAAGCCGCAGGTAGGCTCAACAAATCTTTCCGTGCTTGTGTGTTTATCGAGCTTCTCTGCCACAAAGTTAAGCCAACTTCTTCAGACCTAAGAGATATCAATTTAGCCCAAGCGGTAGAAGCAGGATGCTTACACTCCGCTCCTGACCAAACAATCCATGGACATCAATTGATCGATGGACAACAAGAATCATCCTTCTTCGAAGATGCGATGGCTGCGACAATAAGTGCATCTCAGGCCATATCCTCGGCATCTCCTATACTATGTCAAATGGAAGAAGCAAACACTTCGAGCAGAAACCCAGAACTACTATCCGTCACAAGCCCTGTTAGTCCCCCAAGGGTTTCCAGTTTACAGCCACAGCCTCAAGCCAACATGTCACGCAAGAGAAAATCGCAGCCAAGAGCCACAAAGGAGAGAGCGGAAGGGCGTGCACATCATGATTTGGACGATCGTAAGATCATTTTAGACAATCTTTCACATGCCATACATTTTAAACGATCTGCATTAGTGGCCTTTGAAGATAATCCGTCTGTTGTTTGGAAGCTTGTTCAGTATTCAAGAACCAGTGGGAATCTTCATCGCCGCTTCCACGCGGTCCTTTTCCACAAGATGATGGAGGATAACAGCCGAAGAAGAAAAATGAAATCATCGATGATGGAAAGGGCTAATGAAAGCAACGAGAAAGATTTATCGGAGCGCCTAAAGAGAGATTTACGGAGTTGGAAGTTCTGGAAAAGGGTAAGTGATACGGGTGTAAAGCATAAGTTGGGGCCCTTTGTACCGCTTTGCGCGTTTGGAAATGACTTCAGCGGTTATCGCTTGCCAAAGAATGCTCAGGACCTACTGATTGAAGAATTTGAAAATCGGCTGCGAAACGCAGCTGACAGGTTGCGTGTATGGCTCCAAGATGCGCGTGCCCTGTGCGAGGCCATATTAGTTGGACCCACGCCTGTTTCTCTCTTCAACATCGATGACTATAATTTCCAGGCTGAGTTCGACGTGAACGACGATCAATTTCGATCCTATGTTTGTTTAGATTCAGCACAGGGCTCTGCTAGATAGAGGATCCAGTAGACGTCGAAAGAACCTTCCCATCAAGAGGTTCAAGAAGTTTGGGAGTTTGGATCAAATGCCATCGCGGAGCGTACTCATAGAGCTACTTCCATCAGTGCGCATAAGTCACCAACTGTCGAGGCCGAAAGATTACTTAGGCTGTGGTCACGTTTTTGTGACCATATATAACTTTGAATGACGCAGATTCTATATGGCGATGGGACCTTGGTGCCAATATGTTTATTCGTAGGCCTCCTCCAACTTGAGTTAGACATAATGGGTGAATTGATATATGCACTTGCCAAGTGCGCGCTGAATCATTGCAAAGTTGCTCGCGTCCCGACCTGAAAGTGCCAGAAACTGTCCTTTACAATGTAGCTTGGGAATGACCGGTCCGTTCTGGTAGCATTGAGATATCATTAAGCAGTGTTGATTGGCTCGCCATCTTACATCCAAGGCATTGAAGTCTCAAACCGTAATGCTAAACTTACGCAGTACAATGGATGATCTGCACCCCTAGTTCTTCTCGCTAATTGTTTGGGTGCCTCGCCATGTTCTTTTTAGTCTGGTCATCCGCTTTGAACATTAAGTCAAACCCGAAACAGGGACCTTCACCGTGTGATCAAGGAACATTTGATAGGTCATGTAGCATTTGCAATAGAATACAGAGAACAATATGTCAAAAACGTCACTTTCTTAGAAGAAAAAAAAAAAAAAAAAGAAGAAGAAAAAAAACGAAAAAAGCCGACAGCCCCCTTTCCATCGCATGCTGAGGCAGGCTGTAGACTCCTAGTGGCAACAGTCATCCTCCATTCCATACCTCACGCTCAAATAAACCTTGAACCGCAGAAGTACCTGCCATAGCATGGTTCTATCGCAAAACTCTGTAGCTCCACTGCCATTGAATTGGGCGCGGTCACGTCAATTTACGGCTTTTCTCACTACTGGGCTATACAAATGAGATCACATATCCTTCATGACCGAGATCTCGGGTGCGATCGCAAGTTTGTCGCTGGCTTCTATCCGCTGTATGATATGTATATCCAAGGACATGACATCACATTCCAGACAGAAACAAGGTTTCTCTTTCTGTAGAAAAGTCTCCGACAAGGATGTTGTTCAAGAATACCAACTGGTTTAAGAAGATGATAGACCTCGGAATGCGACCCGGTCTCGTGGGCGTCAAGAACGGTTTTTATTTCGCTCTTGTGATACTGGCCGACGACCCGATATACAAAGATACTAGAAAACTTTTCATTACATCTTTGCATAAATACGAATGCAGCCAACACACAAATGAAGTGAGGTTTAAGAGGTCGCCAATAACTCTGAATATCGCAGCACTTTTCCAACACGAAGCAATTGAGCTGGAAGACTTGACCAAGTTGTTCGATTGTTCTAGGGAGCTTAGAACGTATGTTCGCTACCTAGGAGAAAACGAGTGCATAGACTTGAGTCAGATAAGATCATTGGCATCCCTCGAGGTTCTAATCGGCCGTTGGATGACGTTAAGACATGCTTTGTGCTTGATCTCAAGGTAGGTCAAAGGAATATTTATCCTCTATTCTTTTCAATACCTGATGGGCCACCGATGGTTCGTGAAGAAAACACTCTTTGGGTCAGGGAAGATGCACACAGATCATGATCAAATATCGTAGCACTGAAGTCTGACTATATTTACATATTGTTGAGATGGGAAATGGAGCAATGGTAGGTCCCAGAGACGGTTAAGGTACAGGAAATAGAGTATACAAAGCGTAGCAGCTGGGATAAGCAATGTATTTTGTGAATGTACTCCTTGTCTTACATACTTGTCGAGCTGTTTCCTTGGCAGTCACTATTGCACCTTCTCAACAAGAAGCGGCGATAGAGGTAGGTCATAGGTCATAGTTCGTAGCCCTTCAACAACGGTTCAGGTTCCTCTAAAAGGCCCTTCGAAATGGCCATGGGTTTCGGTAGCCATACTCACCTCTGACAATGGCATCTTGGTGGCGGCAGGAAGGAATTTGCTTTGGCTACACTTCAAATCTAGCAGCGGAATGGTAGTTTTCCCACGACACAGAGTTATATTATGCTGTCGACCGTCAACAGCTGCGTACTTTATGTTCTCGACTGTGATATGGTGGAGGGAAAATAACACAATTGCGATAATGGAACGAGTTTAAACTTCGAAATCAACGCCTTAGCGAATTTATAAACTACCGAAACGGTGGTGTGAACTGTTAATGATACGATCGCTAATTTCCATACAGTACCTGTTGCTGTATTGTCACTAACTTCAACTTCTTGAGATACTGTAGTAATAAAGGTCTAGGTCGCCATATTTGACGCAAGAGGCCTGAATAGACCTGGCCCATAGTTATACAAGATCTGGTGAAGCTCCCAAGATCCTAGACTCCTCAAGTCATCTACCCAAAGGTATGAAGGCACTTCTCTTACTCTGGTACATTTCGCTGGCAAGTGCCACTTGCACTTCCAACCATGCTATATGGATCTCGCAGGACAGGGCGAAACTAAGTGGGACGTTGGGGAAAGCTCTGCCTGGTCTGAATTTTCACGATGTTCCAAACCTTAATTTTGGTGTTGATGTCTGTATGGCGGCTGTTCCTGGAAAGCGATACAAGATCCCTTACCATGAGAATATGGCACTCATTCCACCAGCCTCGTGGTCTGACAAGTGCCCAAAAACGTTGGAGCTTCCTGGTGCCAAGTCAGAAGCGCTTAAAGTCTTCAATCAGCCACCTTCAACATCTGCAGGAGATAGCCATAACCCGTCTGTATCTAAACTGACTCAATCATTGATGCACACGGAAGCCTCTGGTGGCGGTCTGATACCGAGAGCAACGCCTGTCACGACCACGAACGGCCCTAAACCAGTAGAGGCATCCAGCACTATTGAGACACTAACAAAGCCACACGCAGCGACAGGCACAGCCAGCTCTATGTTATGCTGGGAAGAGACCCACCCGTCGGTATCTGACTTTGTTTCAAGTCCAGCATCCAGGATTGAGTTTGCCAGGTCGTTTTGTGACAGGCTCCAGGAGGCTACTTTTGACGCAGCTCATCCCATCCAATCATTGCCCTATGGCGACTCCTTGAATGGAATGCAGGTGTTGCCCTCCTGTCCAAGCCATTCCATTGGGGCGAAAGACATGGATTCATGCCGTCGAGTGCTTGAGAACATCAACCATAAATGCCCGAAAGCGGGCGGGACATATAGCAACCATTGCGTATTGTACTACTTCGTCAAACGGTAAAGTGTTCTAAGCAAATACACCTAGATACTTTTATTTGATAAATAATACATTAAGCTTCAAGCGCCATACCATGATCTATTATCGGATGGGTTGAATGTCACGGTGCATGCATTGGGTGAGCTCATACAGCGATGTCATTGATTTACTGCCATATAAGGCTCGTGGTGTTCACAACTACTTGTAGCTTCATGCCCTTTTAAATAGAAGCCAGTATAGCGGGCTAAACCTCAAAAGCAAACGCATGAACTACCATATCACCCACAAAGCTCAGGAGATCCATCGTGTTACGATTGGTCACCGTAACAGCGCTGTAAGGCTCTATAGGCAGCTGTATGCACCACTGTAACTGCTACAATAGCAGTTGTAGCCCGATCTTTTGCTCCGTGGCGTAGTGGTTAGGTGCAACCGTTAACCCATCGTTCACATTATGCCGATCAATCATTGAAGATCTTCATACGCTAGAACCTTGATGCTCATGACGTGTTTGGCGGTCCGTAGGGCTGGAGTGGACAGAAGTGTATGGGTCACTAACTGCCGGAGCTGTCTTACGAAGGCAGTGAAATCGTCCAGAGTGTAGAAATCACCGCTTTCAACGACCTCGTCCCACGGCAGTTGTTCTGGTGAACGGATGTTATCGTCGATTTCCACTTCTATGAGCCGAAACTCGTCTGTTTCAAAGACTTTGGGCTTCGGCCCGTCAAGTTCTTCTTCCGATGATACCCAATGCTTTCGCTTAATGCGGTAGTTGATAAGCCATAGCGTTTCCAGACCCCCAAATCTTGCACCATATACAATGTAATAGCATAAGGAGTCAAGGCTTCTGATCCGGGAGGATTCGTGAAGGCTCGAAGCCCATGATGGGTGGTATTGCCAGCCTACGTGCGGTATCTGTAGCAAGCCCTGGGCTGTGTTGTCCGGAATCACATCTTCAAACAAAAACCGATTGAACATGTCAGGATCATCTGGTTGGAGAATAAAGAGGTCCTGGCTTGGAGACACAATAATACTGCGCTGCTGGGAAGAGTCGCTCTCTGATGCGTCGACCTCGACATTCGAACGGCCATATCTCACCTTCGTCCGGATGGCTATGGGCTTGGTGGAGCCGAGTGTATCTCTCATGGCACGATGTGACTGCCTACAGGCACTCCAGAGACCCGAGTCGATCACATACGTTGAAGGGTTGTTTTTAGTCCATGAAGCTGTGGTTTCGTGAAAGGCACTGAATCGACTGGACATGGGACCAAAGACCCACTTGGGAGCGGTGAGGTAGTAGGTACTGGCCCGAGGGGATCCCGGAGCGTCGTCTTCATGCGATTGACTTCTATGACCGCTGCTCAAGCTGAAGATTTGTACACCTGCCCTTGCAGGACGAACGGCGGAGCTCCAAATCTCTGTTTGTAGCTCTGCCGGAAGGTTTATGAAGCAGTGAAAAGAATCAAACATCCTACTTGTCATGAAGCATCCAAGGATAACTGGCAAAAAGACGAACTAACTTGTAGGATTATCTAGTTCCTGTGAGACTTCAATATCGGGACAATCAATTCTATAAAATCGTCAAAGCACTTCTAGATCTCCACTCGCTAGACCCGAGAGGCATCGCAAAAGGACTTTAGAAACCGTCGTGCGTTAGGATTGACTGCCAATGCAAGACGTTGGATGGGTTACAGTAACGCCCATTATTGGCAGTACGACGAGTGCCCATCACTGATTGTTTCTTCAGCGTGTTTTTTCTGCACATATACGCAGAAAGCAGAAATTTTGGCGAAGATCGGCCGAATTTCTTCTCTATACGTCTATCGATCAAGGAGTTGAACACCACTGTACCTGCGTTTTATAATACAATGCCTATGATACGATTCTCCTAATTCGTGGCGTAGTGATATCGCAGTTCTTGGGGATTCCACTACAGATTTGTTCTACTCTGTCTGTGTTTGACCTAAAATTGCTATTTTTAGCCATCTTCCTGGGTAGAAAGTGCGTAGTCTCTTAACAGTGATCTGCTTACTTCAGCCAGTATAAGTTCATCATGAGTTCTTCAGATCATTTCCGACGGACGCAGAGACGCCGCATAATTATGTACATAGGGAATGCAGACTGGGACACTAGCCAGCCGGCAACATGGCACAATTAAGTCCATCTTTGCATGTTGAGCCATTACTCACGTACGATGAGGCTACTTGTCTGTCTCCACTACCCGCTGTTAGCGCGGTTCCACTGGAATTTTTGGACCTGTGCGTTACAGTACTCCTGCCTCAATCGTTACTTAGTTCAGCGGTGAATGCAAATCTCGATGTGGAATATCGATGCCCGATGATTATCGGAGATCATGATCTAATTGCTCTTTTAGTTTTAAGCCATGTTCTGTTAAACGGACAGTTGGATTAACTTCCCGTAGTGAGAATTGAAATTCCTGGTTATCTTTAGCGTGGTCGTGTTTTTTTATTTTTTTGGAGGGGGGAGGGGGAGAAGTGATGGAGTTAGCTTAGCAGGTTTGGCAAGAAAAACAGCAACACAACGCTTGGTGTGCGACGACACAGCACTCAAGCCAAATGACGAATTTTACTACAATTTCTGTCACGCAGCATAGATAAATCTAGCATGCATTGAATGTCTCATGCCGTCAATCCCACAAATCTCAAAATATAAATTGTATCAATTATCCCTCAGCCCCAATTTGCCTCGCTTGTCTCGTCGCGTCAGTGCGGTTCAGATTGCAATCCGCTCGGGACCGAAAATGGCAAGATCATGATTATGTTGGCACAAAACTAACAAATCCTCCGAAACTAAAATGCATGACAAGCTGATAATCACAAGCTTTAGCTGACGGCACTTTGGCCTCATCAGACAATTTTAAGTGCTGCTGCCAGGTCATGCGTAGCTTGACCTGTAGGGTTGACAATGCTATCGTTACTCGCACGTCAAGATTAATAATCTCTCCGGGATGGTCTAGGGTAGTTAACTCTTCTTGTCTATGACGCCAATCTCCACGCCTGAGCCCTGTAGCCGAGGTCGCCAAGCCTGACAAGCGATCTTGCTCCGTTAATGTCCCTTTACAGCCAGGCGGGTCCCAATAGAATCGGGATTCCAAGCTCTCGGTGAGAGGATAACGAGATGAATAGTTGGTCACCAATACTCTCACTTTTAGCGATGACCTGCTTATTTACTTTTGTCACCATTCTTCGGAATTTTTTGGGAACCCGCTCGGCAGCCTATCCGAGAGTGTTTATGATTCTGTCCAATGAGAAGCTTCGTTCATACAAACAGTTAGTGAAGTACTCTTCATCATCATTTCGGGTCTGCCAAGTAGAAAGTAACTTCCTAACATTGTCTCCACTTCGCCCCCACTTCACCAGTCGCGTCACTGGCCACCTCTTCACCTCTTTTGACGACGCGTGTTGGCCCTTGCCCTCTACTCTATCTTGCCTTTCTCCTTTTTCTAGCTACCGACAAAATTGGCAACTCGATTCAAGTTGACGACGTTGATAGCTACAATGCCACGATGATTAGGTCAATATAATTCGGCAAAGCTTGATCCTATACTGGCTAGGAGAAAGGGGCCAAAAACTCACATGGTAATACATGAAACATTGGAAACATTGGATATGAAAAACCAGCCCATTTTGGCCAATACTTTTCTAAGAAAAAGCTTAAACTTGAAGGGTTCATCGTCCGACATTTGACGTGACTGTCCAAAGATTTATAAGATCACGGCGAGGCGCAAATCGGGCAGAAGAATAAGCCTGCCTGCCTGATACGAGCCTTATTATAAGACTTCACTCTTATAGCACTCCATCCCTACACCACTAGACCATAAGCGTAGTACAGAAGGATTTTGATTTTCTCTCCCCAACTGCGGTGTGACTTCTGGATAGCCCTTGATATTCTTTGGAGCGTGTACATCCGCTATCTATCCCCACCAATAGGATGGCTTGGAATACCAGCGAGAAAGCCCTCGAGCTCTTCATTATCCAGATCTGCTGTACCATACTTGTCTATCTCTCGGTAGGCCTGCGGTTCTGGGCACAATCTGTCATTATGAAAGAGCATGTAATATACGACAAGTTGATGTATATATCTGTGGTAAGCTCACATTAAATATGACAGGTGTACCGCGTATAGCTGCACCATTAGCTCTTTACTCAGGTTTCCTGCCTCCAAATAATGGCAAAATGGCACTGACTGTGGACCCTTTTATCAGCTCCTCTATACTGCCCAGGTTATCATCATAGTACGCGGCATAGTGGACGGCGGAATTGGACAACATGCGGACGACATTGGCGCGGTAGAGGCTGTCAAAGGCTTCCAAACTTGGTATTTCGGGGAACTAATATATGCCGTACTTTCATGCTTCACCAAAACATCGGTAGTCCTGTATCTCCATCGCCTTTACATCGGCGAACCATCAAAAGGGGCGATCGTCAATAGGCCCATCCTGAGAATATCTTTGATCGTCTGCCTTGTCTGCGTCTGGGCTACGTCGATTGTATTTTTCTTGACCAGCATTTTCCAATGCTCCCCAGTTGGCTATTACTGGGAGCAATTCAAGCATCCCGTCAGACCTGGCACATGTTCAAAAAGTATCGTACCCATTGCTGGTATAGTTCTTAGCGTTGTTTTGGCCCTCAGCGATTGGACCTTGGCTCTAGTAGTGCCCATTATGAGCTTATGGAAATCATGGTTGCCGTGGCAAACCAAAGCTGCGATCCATGCTCTGACGAGCCTAGGCGTACTGTAAGTGTTGTTTTACATTTCCAATTTTCTTTACGTCGGAAGCATCACGGGTGTTGAGCCGTTAAGAGCTCGGATGTTCCGGCAGCTCTCCCCGCAGACTCGTCTAGCTGATTGGCGACGATGAAATTACTCATGGGTCTATGTTCGAGGACAGGAAGAGCCATATCGGTGTAAATTCAAAGTCCATCACATGACTGACAATACATGGATATGCCAGAGCGGGCGCGGCAATGATCGTACGCATTCCCTATATCAAGATGCTGGATCTTACTGAAGACTTTCTTTACGAGACAGTGTAAGATCTATATTCAGTTGCGTTATGTCATGATTGCTCACTCACTGATATGCAGAGATGTCGCGAAATGGACGGTCATAGAGGCAACTCTAGGAATTGTGGCCGGGTGTTTGCCAACCATTTGGCCGTTATTGACAGCGATGAGATCTAGATGCGTCTCATCGAGATTTGACGATGCGAATGATAAACCTTTGCAACATGGTGGTAGAGTCGAAAGAGGGACGAAACAAGGCACCATTCAGAATAACCGCGACACGATTCTTATTCACACAGACTTCTTCCTTTCAGAAAGTTTTGTTCATAATTCCGATAATCATGTGAGATATGACCCAAGCGATAGTTTTAGACATGACCAATGGCGTCCATAGAATAGACCGATATAGCAACCTATCAGCTGTCATGACCGTAATGGAAAAGCTTAGAAGTCCTCAGACTAAAGAAGGTGGTACGAGGTATGAATACAAGGGACTTTTACTAATAATACCAACCAAACAAACGACTTGTCGTATGTATATGAATTGACATATCGCAGTAGAGTATGGCGGCCAAATGACAAAGCCGACGGCTCCCGGATATTTGCACTATGAAATTGTCTCATACACTTGATGATCGCATGCATACGTCTACTGATACAAATGTCTTCTATGGCAGCTCACCCGTGCACATCTCCATCCAGGCTCCAGATGCCATCGTCCGAAGACTCCCACCCCAAAGCCTCATTGGAACCTCTGTTCTCGTACATACCATCATCGTCCGTGACGCTGTGTAAGCTGGTTCCTTTACTACTGTTACTGCTGGATAGCGTAGTCCAGTCATAAGGCAAACCCTCGTCCATATCTTTCGTCGGAGTATACCATTCAATCGTAAACTTTTGAAGTTGTGGCATCTTGGCAAAATACGAGAGGCGCTGGATGTATTCCATCAATTGCCCGCATTGACAGTCCTGCCTTTCCACTTTGATCGTGAGATCGCGCAGTAGCATTTCCACTGCAACAGCATCTTCCCAATCGCCAAGCATATCATCCAAGAAGCGAGAGAATCCGTTCAAGGAGATTACGAATGAGTTCTCCTCATAAAACACCCTTCGAGCTTCTAGAAGGAGATGTTGCCGAGACTCATCGTTACTGAGGAATCTTTTTAGAAGAAGAAACCTTCCAATACTCTCCTCATCTGACCAAGCAATAGGCTCCTGCACCACGACTGGACCCTCCTTCACCAAGTACTTACAGAGTACAGCGCGGCGATCGTCTGATGGCATCTGGGAGATGTCATCGAGGGGTCTCCCACCTGTCAGTTGAGCGAGATCGTCATTTGTGGCCAGGAGCTGCATCTCTTTGGCCTTCTGAATCACTGAAAGTGGCTGGCAGATGTTAGCAGCTGCGACTTGGACAAATATCTGACCCAGGGTCGCCTGATACACGATATATGACCAGAAAGGTCACTCACCTGAAGAAAGCTATGTATGCTCTTTCCTGGCTGGGAGAATGATTTCAAATGCGTTTCTCGCATTCTTATTTCTTACAAGCGACGAATCGGAAATAGACGGAGACTGAAGAAACGGAGGCTATTCCTGTTAAGAGGCGATTAAACACCCAGAGACTGCCTCAAGGATTCACGGCCTTTTCAACAATATAGAAGATCGGGCAGTTATATGATGCAGTACTACGGTCGATTTCATCCATATTCGCCCATGCAGCTGCTCCAAAAGTCGAATTGAGCAACTCCTTATGTGCAAAGTTTTTGGCTTTTATGATAAACCAAGATGAATTATAGGTTTGTCATCCGACACAGAGACCTCAGGCTGAAGCCCACAACGTCGTACTAAAGGCTGAATTGTGAGAATGACGTGAGTAGTATTTTAAGAGATAGTTATGACCTACTGCCCATCCAGGATCGATACAACCGAGACTGGACATGTGAATAGCCACCAAAAGGCTGCGGCACATTGCCTCTCTCTTTACTGTTTACGGAAGGTGTAGGCCATAGACATGGCTGTACGATACAATATGAGCCACGTGCTCGTGTCGGCAGCTTACAGGACATTCGTACTGATATACTGTCAATTTAAGTGCTTTTGGGACATCAGAGGTGTATCAGACGAGAGCTTTTGACACCTCGGTCAGGTCTTGCTAGAAAATTATCGTGTCTGACAAGCTCACTGTTTCATCAGTCCCGGTACACAGGTACCAATGACGAAAAGTTTGTAATTCGACCTCTATGATGCCATTTAAAAGCTCGTGAGAATCCAGTTTCTAATCCATATATTATCTTACATATATCTTTCTGTCACGTCGTTGTTCTGTCTTGAGTTCCTGGTCCAAGGGCTACAAAGAAGCACAGCAACTGTAAGTTGTGGTGACTATTTCTCGCGAAGTATATAAAAATTGTCAAGAGATACTGCAGGATTGCGAAATAGTGCGTCATTACGCTGCTCATTTGATTAAGTTATGACAGTCAAATCCCCTAGGGATGCTGTTAATCCTGAAAAGCACCTTCTATTCCTTTCATTTCACTGGCCACCTCTAGATAGCGGTTTCTTATTTCAGTTCACTTGCAGTCACTTATAGATTTCCTCAATGCTTGGCAAATCAGCATCGTCGTCATCGTCGGGGGACTCGTTTCCACGTCCGAGGGGAAGTGGAACAGTTTTTGGGCTTGAGCAAGCTACGGCATTTCTCTGTACCACTATTAGAAACACGCTTCCATATCCCCGGAATTATAAACCTTAGAGCTTTCTTTCGATCTCATAGCCGATTTCCTGCGTGGTGTCGCCCGTGTCAGTAAACTAGCCACCCATGATCCCTCGCTCATAGACTCTTTAGCACGCTCCGTAACGATGCGATCCCGCTGGGACAGCCTCCTCTGAGTTTGATGCGACTTGCTATTCTTTCTGGTCTTGCTAAAATGCTGAACTTTGCATTGTGAAAGTGATACGGTAGTAGCGGTGGAGGCTTTACTGATTCTTCGCATGATAAGGTGATGAAGAAGCTTCTGGATGACTTTCATCGGCATCTGTTGGTTTGGGACGATATGTTAGAGAAATGGTCAAGATGAGAGAGAAGAAGAAATGGATGGAAAATGAGGGCGGCTTGCTGTTATTTATATTGAGAGATACTTAGGTACACATTTCATACCGGTTACTTCTCCTCAAGGTACCTAGGCCTCTGTCTCCAAACCTCATGACGTAGGGTTATGAGAGATAGAGCGATAGATCCGTGACGCCTTTCCGAGGGACTAGGATCCAGAAGCCACACACCCATACCTGATCCTTCCAGGAAGGTGGAGAGACGCCTACTAAAGCTGGGGGGTTGTAGTTCATGCATATTCTGTCAGCAGGAAAATCATAATGCAAGTTCTATGCCGAAGATGCACACTTCGTCCTTATCGGGCGTTCAATCCATAACAGTCATAATCCTACCACTGCCTCTTACTTGACCTGAGAAAGCCTTTGTATTTAGAGGCTTACGATGCATGCATCTGATTCCCATTCATGATATGACCGAAGTGAAGATAACATGTATTCACAAGTCTAGGGATCGAGCCGGAAATGGCTGTTCCGGGCGCAGACAGGCGGCCACAATAGCAGCATCCCACACCATCCTGAATAAAAGGCCAACTTGCAGATACGGCTCCCTCAGTAATTTTACCAAGGTCGACAGAATTTGTTCTGGTCCTCCAGCAATATGTCTCTCCCTTGTCTAGCACCGCTCGTCTCACGGCTATCACATCTCTTTGACAGTAGCAGCTGGACTGACCAGTACCATTCAACTCGGGGAAGGGTGAAGAATGCATTCCAACGGAATAAGATCAATTTGCGGCCTTTCAAGAAGAAGCACCGCATGTATACTCAAAGATATGACCCAGAGAATCTTGCACCAAGACAACAGGCGAATATGATTTATACAACAAAATATGGATCATGCCGCACCAGGAACAGCGGAAGCGAAGATGTTATCTCCTCTCAGGTCATCCCTATATCAGTTAACGTTCTCACAATGCCGCGATACGTCGATCGTGCATGTCAAACTGATCTACGACCAACTTCGGCGCTCTCAGCATACGGCCTGGTCTCAGCGAATACTCTAGATGAGTGTACAATTCCAGATGGAAGGCAGCCGCTTCCTCCGCCTCCGCCTTATGCGCCTCGACAAGGCCCAAAGCGGTGGTTGGCGTGAACGAGCACAGCGGGCGAGACTGTGTACATATATTAAGAGAAAACAGGCAAACTTGTTCTATAGCACATCATAAAGCTCAGGTCAGAATGAAAGATCAAGCGAGCTGAAAGATGCGGACACAGTGATAGAACACGGCAAAGGATGTGCTTCCACTGATAGTATGGGTGTAATTATTGACATACCCTGAATTGTAGTAAACAAACGACCCCTTGTGGACCTACCAGGCTAAGTAAGCAGTGAACATTTAATGGGTGTAATGCGTAGTTTTAGTAGGTGTATTAGCGGCAGCCAGGCTCTGGATTCCAGGGTCTGGAAAGGAAAATGTGAGTGAGAGTTATCATCCGCGATTTATTGATTTTTCTAATTGCTAATTGTCAGCAATGATGCCTTTCTCCACGTGTGCTTTAGAAGCGCACAACAACTTCTTATACTCTCCTTTAGATACTGTAGCAAATTGTGGAATATCTTCATTACTACCGTGGCTTCGCACCTAAGGGACTTCATGACATACGGAAGGTCAATACCCATGGTCCGGTTGAAAATAGACTCGTGCAGCCTCTATTGCAAATACCGTTCTCAAAACTCAACGGCCTCGTTAGGTGGCTAAACGCCAGTTAATGAGCTTACGGAGCTGCTTTTTGGTCTTCCATGTTCGTCTTCGATCACATGCCGGCGTGGAACCTAATGAACACATTATGCCCTTGAGAGGCCTAGCAGCCATATGTGACATCACACTGACTCAAAAGAAAGTCGTATTGCGGGAAATGGCTAACAAGAGTCTGTCGCCACATATGGACTTTCTCTCACAGATTTATGGACATCAGACCAACCAGTCGGTCCATAATTTGCCTTTACAATATGTATCCTCCCAGATCACCCCGAAAGTGCCGTATTGTACGTGAGAGGCATAAAATTCTTATACTTTTATACCTCCGACTCTCGCCACAATCGACGAAAAACCATCTGGCAGCTTGTTTGTTTTCTCATTTACTCACATTGAAAGAGAAAGGCTTTTCAGAAAATATGGCTGAGTTTGTTTTTGAAGATGAGGACTTCACTGCCCTCAAGGGTAATGTTATCGTTGTCACAGGTATGCAAAATACTGCCCGTCTCGGCCCCCCGCATCCGGCTCCCATCCCCGGGTGATCAAGCTCATAAATGGGTTGGCTCTACACGCCTTAGTTACGTCGGCTTCATTTAACATGGAATCTCTTGAATAGGCGGTTCATCTGGCATAGGACTGGCTACCGTGGAACTACTTCTTTGGATTGGAGCCTCGGTAGTCAACGGTGATGTCCAGGCTCCAGGAAAGGAGATGGCAGGCGCATATGAGTTCATCAAGACAGATGTAACCAAATGGGAGGAGTTACTTGTGCTGTTTAATAAGGCGAAGGAGACACATGGCCGCATCGATCATGTTTTTGCCAATGCCGGCATTGGGCCACGCGCCGATTACTTGTCTACTCAACTTGACCAAAATGGCAACCTAATGGAACCATCGAGCCAGAATCTCGACATTAACCTCAAGGGTGTCATTAACACGTCTACTCTCGCGATTCACCATCTGCGGCAGCAAGCTGAGGGAGGAAGCATTGTTATCACGGGATCCGCGACCGGTCTCCAGCGCTTTCGGGCCGTTGACTACGGTAAGTTGGGGAACGCTGTTTCTCGGCGCGCTTTAGGCTGGCTGATAACGTATTAGCTACGGCCAAACATGGAGTGCTCGGTTTTGGGCGAGGACTTGTCCCATTGCTTAAAGCCGCTCGACTTCCGATCCGGGTCAACACCTTGGCACCTAGCTGGACGGATAGCAACGTTGTCCCGTCCTTGAAGAGTTTGCTGAACAGCATAAACGTCGACGTACAACCTGCCTCTGTAGTAGCTCGTTGTGCTGCTTACCTCATGGCTGATACCACCATGAACGGACAAGTCGTCCATGTGCAGCGTGGTAAGTATGCTGAAGTTGATACGGCTGTTTTGATTCCTGCGTACAGAAAGATCAAAGGCGATGACTACCCGAGCGAGGATGAAGTCTTTGAGCGACTTGCAGCAGCGGCAGCGTAAGGTGTAGGTTATTGTATGCACGAAATGGCAATGAGCACGCAGCAACAGCGCGAATTCTGTACAACTATAGAGCATAGCAAGATACGCTAAGAGAAAACTCGCGAAACCACTTACTTTTCTTTTGTTCAAGATGCAATATGTGATTGAATATTGAACAGTACAACTCTACCGCCCTACGCCAGGAAACGTCTATCAGCTTATCGAAGGTCCACAATCACTCCTCAGGGGCCAGTCTTTACGGAGAATCTGCATTCTCTAACACAATATTTCCAAACATGGTAGTAATTAGCTGTAATCCTCCAGACTGGTTGCAAGGCGTGGTACCGTTTTAAAAATCCTCTTTGCAGTCCCAGATGCCCGCTTCGGTCACATTTCTATGTTCAAGGTATGAATTCCCAGAAACTCAGACTTGTCCTAGTAGATTCTTTTTTACTGATAATTACCTTAGCTGGCGATCCTGTTCCTGTTCGCACAAAGCGTCGATACCATCCTGGCACAGTCGCTCTCCGCGAAATTCGACATTACCAAAGTGGCACGAAATTGCTCCTCCAAAAGCTCCCATTTGCACGCCTTGCCAGTTATTCAGCGCCTTCATACTTCGCACCATTAGAAAATAACACCAGGTCAACAGATTCGAGAAATCGCATTGACGATGCGCCCACGAGACGAGGGCTTGCGCTGGCAGAGCCAAGCCATCATGGCACTGCAAGAAGCTGCTGAGGCTTATATGGTGCATTTGTTCGAAGATACTAACCTATGCGCAACCCACGCCAAGCGTGTCACAATCATGCAGAAGGACATTCAACTAGCAAGGAGGATACGCGGTATCCGGGGTGGTCTGGGTTAGAGACTGGATGTATGGAAACAAAATGTGAAAGATAAGAAAAGAGTCAAGATCTAAATGGGTACTCACGAGACTTTGATTTGGGACTATGGATGGCGACGGGGCGCTTCGAGATATACCTGCTGGCCTTTTGTGTTGGCTGATTTACTTTCCTTTCTTCCTTCCTACTTTGGGTGTCTCATTGGCTTCGATAGCCGAAGCTAGTAGAAAGGGATTTTTTCTGTAAATGTAAAATTTGTGGTCAATCAATTGTTCAAATTTGTTACAGTACAGTACCGAGGTACCACGAACTCTTTGTGCCATGTCCAGGGGAGCTGGATATTCTTTGTTCTCCCCACGCTGATCAGTCATTGGCTGAGCTCATGCGCTGTTAGACCGGGTTAGGTTCCCCCTCAGCTAGGCGTTATTAGGACATCGTCACTTCTCAGTTCAGCTCAGTATGAGCCTAAAAGACGTATCTCAAAAAAGTCCACTTTCGTCGAAATATCCTATAAACGTGTCTCTCCTGTACACGAGATACACCAATAATGGCCATATATAGAGTACTAGGTTTCTGACTACCAAAAGTACCAACAGCCTTAGTCGCCAAGTACTACCAACTACAAAAAGCCGAGTTCCTTTCATACCTACTTCAGTATATCTTTTAATGTGAAGTAGAAGAAAGCATTTTCTCGGCCGTCCTTTTTCTATGGGACCTGTTTAATATAATCTGTTTCTGCATCCATCCAGCATCAGGGTCACTAGAGGTAAGTTAAGTCCATTAGCTTCTTGCTTCTATATTCGCTCATTCAATGCTAAGATCAACCAATTACTCAATAATCATATTGCTTGCGATATGCTGGCTCATTATTTGACAATGGCCGTCCTGGTCATTGCCATCCAGTCATTGATTAGCGCCGCAGAGCCTAACGCACTACAACTGTATCAGAGGGAACCTTCCAAAGGTGACGGAAAATATGTCAACATGGTCTACTTTGTCAACTGGTATGGCACCTACAATTCCATGCGACTGAAGCCTTGGCAAGCCGATCGCAGCCATGGACGGATCAGATTGAACGAGGCGAGATACTAATCATAAACGTATCTTAGGGGGATATACGAACGAGATTTTCAACCACAAGATCTCCCGGCCTCCAGCATAACACATGTGCTCTACGCTTTTATGAATGTGCAGCAAGACGGCACTGTGTACGTTTCTCTGGGAAGAAAATAGTAATATCGGAAGCTTTGATCCTAACCCTTCTTAGATTCACAGGCGATACATACGCAGATTTGGAAAAACATTACGAGGGGGATTGTAAGTTTTTTCACACCTACAGCAGGCTTGACTTCTACCGTCACCCGAGATCTCTGGCGCCTGCAGTCTGCAAATGCATCTTTCGTGGCAAACGCAGAACCCATCAACCCTTCCCCCTAGCTTTTCCAACCCGTTTCCCAGTATAACTTGCCAAAGCTCAAACTTGCATCAACTCGTTTGCTAACAGAGGACCTATCCCCTCTCTCTAGCTTGGCTCGAAAGCGATCAAGATAATGTGTTTGGATGCGCTAAGCAACTCTTTCTCTTGAAAAAGGCGCATCGCAACCTCAAGGTCCTTCTATCCATCGGCGGCTGGACTTGGTCTACAAATTTCGCCACTACTGCAGCTAGTGCCGCCAGTCGATCTACCTTTGCCAAGTCGGCAGTCACTCTTCTGAAAGACTGGGGCTTTGACGGTATCGATATCGACTGGGAGTACCCAGCTAGTGATGAAGATGGAGCCAATATGGTACTCCTCCTTCAGGCGGTTCGGAACGAGCTCGATGCCTACGCTTCTAAGCACGCACCAGGTTACCACTTTCAGCTTACGATTGCCGCTCCAGCCGGCTCGAGCCACTATAACAAACTACGCCTCGCGGACCTTGGTCGTATAGTCGATTACATTAATCTTATGGCTTATGACTATGCCGGATCCTGGAGTTCTGTAGCTGGTCACAGCGCTAATCTCTATGCAAACACAGATATTCCCCAGTCTACTCCATTCAATACTGATGATGCCGTCAAAGCCTACCTTGATGCCGGGGTACCTTCTCACAAACTCATCCTCGGCATGCCTGCGTATGGAAGATCCTTCATCGGTGCATCCGGCATGGGAGAACCGCACTCAGGCGTAGGCCTCCCCAACAAGGCGCTAGGTAGCTGGGAGGCTGGTGTCTGGGACTACAAAGCTTTATCTAAACAAGGCCTCGAAATAATGTACGATGAGAAGGCACAAGCATACTACGGCAAATATCAATCTGGCGGAGGCATCTGCTCGTACGATACTCCAGAAGCAATCCAGAAAAAGGTGTCCTACTTGAAGCAGCGAGGCTTGGGAGGGGCTATGTTTTGGGAAGCATCGGGAGATGGGAGAGGACAAGAATCACTGGTGGGAATGAGCTTCAGATCTTTGGGAAATCTCGACCAAACAGAAAACTTACTTGTTTATCCTGATTCAAGATATAAAAACATTGCTTCCGGCATGGAAGCGGGGGTATGATGTAGGGGGCAGTTGAGCGGCGGAATACATATATAGCTTAACATGTAAAGGCAGCAACTTGATATGGAGTAATTTACATTGAGTGGGCTTCGGATGATGGAGACCCGTGCGTTCCGTTCCAATCCTGATCATCTTGCGTGGCACCTAGGGCTTGAAAGATCACAACTTTCAAGCTGCCATGTTGGCTGAGCTGCGAATGGGGACAAGCTAAGGATTGTTGGCGGAATTTGACTTTGCCGCCGGCAAATGCACCTCTCCTCAATGATTGGCTCTTACATTAAGTACGAGATATTATCACTTTTGACAAGCGATCCCACCCAATTGTCATAGTTTGGTAGTGGCAGAAGAATGAATGGCAACTGCAGTACGACACATATAATTAGCACACGTTCGCCGATCTAGATGTTCGTGGATAGGGTAAGAAACAAACCTACAGTCCACCCAAGTGGCTTTCATATGCAATCTTCAGTTTAGGGTGCATACTCAATTGGCAAGCTAATATGGCCTCGAGTTGATGTAGCGAAATTGTTAGAATAAGTGTAGTGTATGAACTGAAGCAGAATAATCCCATTTGATTAAGTTTCGGATATCAGGCAAATTAAGGGAAAAAAGATAAATAGAGTTATTTCATCCTACGAGCCAATCGTAACTTCGAGGAAGATAATTCAAGGTATATAGGATAAAATGCTTTAATAATCAAATAATTACATAAGTTTTCTCTAATACTACCGAGAAAACTAATAAGGGGCCCAGTTTAGTACCAGACGAGATGTTAGGCATACCAGACATTTATTATTCAACCAGCAACCGGGAAAACGGGATGGTTGCACGTCCAAATGAGTCAATCTCAAGTCGACCTAGAATATCATTTGGTGCAACGTTGCGGCCAGCAGTACTATTAGGTAGCCATGCTAGTATAAACCTCGCAGCTTGTCTACATAAGCTAGCAATCCTCACACATTAATTTAAATTCTGGAGCCTGGCCAACACTCAGATGGACCAGTCCCCGTCGCGACGAACAGCCCGGTAGAATGACTCGATGATACTAGCCAATGCGGGTGTCCACAACGATCCTTAAGTATATAGCCGGGTACCTATGACTTGCGCTGTACCACCCTCTCTAGCCACGCTAAGATCTGCTCATTGACCTTGGTAGGCGATTCCCATAGTACCCAGTGAGACGCATCAACCTCTCTGCGAGTCAGGTTTTCAAAGTATTGATCCATGCCCTCGGACATGCTTGACGGTAGCGCTTGGTCCCGGGTGACAGCTAGGAACAATGCTGGCATTGAGAATTTGAAGGGCTTTAGTAAGAGCCGTAACTCGTCGAGGTAGTTGTGTGCCCGTGTGCGATACCAGCGGAGTGGTCCTTCAAGTTTAGCCTGTCCTTGTAGAGAATATTTAGAGACATAATAATTCATCTCAACGTTCGACAGCAATTGGGATTGGTTCAATTTGGGTAGATTGTGAAACAGAATGCCTTCTGCGGCATGGAAGCCAACTTCATCTCCTGGACCCTTCGCGCCAAACATTGCATTAAGAAATTGCCGGATCTTTGTTTCATCCGTTATCTCTTTATCAATCAGCGCGCCTTGGAACTGCAGCTGATACCTCAAGTTCTTCATATCCTCGCGTTGCGTGACGTCATCGAGCGAACGATAAATGCGCGAGGGCGGGATGAACGGAGTGCCGACGCTAAAAATACCCTGGACCAGGTCGGGAAACCACAGAGCGGTGCGCCAAACCACGTCGCCGCCCCAGTCGTGTCCACCGAGGATGATTTTCTTATCTTTGGCGACAACATTTGCCAGGTCTCTGATGTCCTCGGCGATGCTCCTCAAGGCGTACGAGCTTGGCTGACAAGGGGCGCTGGTAAGGCCGAAACCAAGCATGTCTGGCGCGATGATCTGATATCCATGAGATTGCAGACAAGGGATCTGATAACGCCAGCCGAAGGCCAAATCAGGAAATCCATGCAGAAGCAGAATTGTCGCAAGGGGTTCGTTATCCGGGTCAGCTTTCATGTAATGGTAAGTTTTGTGGCGGATTGTTGCGGTGTGCCATGTCACTCTAGAATCCTCGATCCCAAGCTTGTCGGCCATATTTTTAAGTCGGATATTTGAAATGGCTGGATGAATGCGTAAAAAATGGGGATAAAAGGACTAGCTATAACGTTGGCATTGAATATGCGAATATGCGAATATGCCCAGGTTGTAAGCCGATGCTTTAGAAATAGCCTTGCGTCAATACTGTCACTAGCAAAGCCCTCAATTTCATCTCTTATAAGGTTTAGATCGAATCGTATGAAGAAGAAATACGACACACGTCACGTAAGCGAAGAGGTGAAATCAACGGAGAGATGTATTCGGCCGTATCAGGCTGGAAGGTCATCAGAGGTCGCATTCGGACTATATTGTCACCATTAAAAAGCCAGAGAGTGCACTTGCAAGTTACAGTACAGTATGCCATCTGCTATTAATTTCAAGTACGGAACTTATCCGGCCCAAATAAACGGCCATTTCTGTCTTGTCTTCCCTTGATAGTCTTTCCATACCTCGCCTAACGACTTGGTTTGGCCGACAGAGGACTAGTCACTAATGCTTACATTCATTTTCTTATTCTCGTCCTCCGCTGTTTAAAGCCTTGCTGTGCCAGACGTTAGTCAAACTATATCCAAATTACCTAAAGTCCTTATTCAACCTTGCTGTGCATTGAGAAACGTGGAACTAGTCCCCTCATCGATACTGCACAGACAGGCAGACAGGCAGACAGGCAGACAGGCAGACAGGCAGTCAGGCAGACAGGCAGTCAGGCAGACATATGCGGCGGCTGCTGAGGTAAAGGCCTATGGTAATGGTGCTAATGATGATGAGTCTTGAGGTAGTCGGCCACCATGTTTGTTGCTATGCAGAAGAAAAGGAGAAGACGCGGATAGTCAGGCTGCTGGATACGGGCTTCCCCCGGCAGAAATCCGCCAGATGGCTAATCTTGAAACTTAAAGTGATCCAACTCATTTTGGATTCGACGCACCTCAGGACAAGCTCAAAAGGCTACCAGCCTCTTCTGGTGCGAGTGATTTCCTGATGCACCTAGATACCATATCATGGATCGTACGGGTCTGACGCCGATTGAGAACCAAGCACTAAAAGAATATGCTGATAGGATGATGGCTAAATGGATCGCACTCAGGAAGAATTTGAAGGTATGTACAATTCCAGGCAATCCTGGAGTACTGTGCAGTATAGTATCGAAGCTTCAGGGCAGCTCACATCCGCACCCTTTTAGGAAGCCGATAGGTCGACTGTATCTAAGTTTTGCTTATATCTTCAGATCTTGGCACTAAGTCTATATCCTGATTACAATGCGAAAGAGTCTAGAGAGCTATTGGCACGAGATGAGATATCCATGCTGCGAACATTCTTTGAGAAAGATGACGGGCCGGATCCGGAATCAGTCGATCACGCGCAAGCCGACCACATAATAGCACTTGCGCATGGCTTATTTGAAGCGTCGGGAGGCCAAGAAAGTACTTTTTGGGATCAATTCAACAACGAGTACTCATCTTATGAGAATCAGAGCATATGTGGTTTCATGGTTGACGCTGCGGGTATGAATTCCCTTGAAGAGGCCCATGCTGAACAGCTTTACCATGCGATATTGAAATCCAAGCTACTTCCGCGAAATAAAGCCTTGAGCTTTACCATGTTTTTGGAAAGTGTTCAGAAGTGCCAGAATGTCATCAACCCAGATTGGCATCAGAGAGCTTCCATGGTATCGAGCTGCGTGGAAGAGCCATGAATGTACATTCAAGGCTTGGTCCAAAATTTTACACCAAGCAAAGCACAGCCGGAAAAGGAGTTTATGGGAAGCCAGGCGAACAATGGTATCTCCGCCAATGGAAATAGGGCTAAGGAGGTGAGGGATTGCATCATTGCGATGACTTTGAGAAAGACTGGTAACGTGCATTGTACTGTATGTACATACAAATAACTCCGACGAGCCACTCAAGAACTATCAGTCGACGTTCAATTGTACTGGGGACATTACAGTATTGTGGCTTTTCTTTACAAGACTTCCATGCACTCTTGAATGGCCCCTGACCGACGATATATTGTTTCTCATGTTACGAATCCCTGGTACCCTTCGTTAAGATAGCCTTGTTGTGTAACTGCGATGGTTGTCTCACTCAGCTTTTCCATCATCGTTACCTGCACGTGCCTGTCAAAGCTAATTCACCTACATACATATGTGGGAACTGTGCCACATGCTGGGCTCATACTCTTCCTGCCATCAGTTCTCCTTCCAGACATATTGGTTATATGTCTGTCACGACTATTCCTGTCCCGGAAAAGGACTACCATCACCTACATAAGCCGTTTGTTAGGCTGCACTTTCTCGTATGTGGTAAATGTCTATAATTGTCTGTAATAGAATGCTTATGAACAACTAGGCTCATCCTGCTCGTCGCAACAGCTTTCCATGCAACTTTCTATTACGAGACTGGCACCGAGGTTACGTGGACAAATGCACAGAGTTATGTTCGCGATAAAGATGGCATCAAACTTTTACTCAGTGGATCGAATTCCGCTATCGTCTGTGTTATTCTCATTTTAGGTGTATCGTTGTTTTACCAGACGCGTCTGTACCAGTATGCTGGCAAGTCTCTGAACATGATTACGGCACCATTGTTGTGTGGTAAGTATCCATGACTCCACATAGTCTTCTGCAAAAGCTAACTTATAGTTCTGAAAGCACCACAGCTCTGGAACATGTGCAAACGCCGTCGTGGTTGTCACAGTGTCGAGGACACGTATGACTATCAGAGCTTCATCAATTACCAAACTGGTAACAGCCATGGGAAGGTCTATCTTGACCCACCGCCCCCGGCCAATACCGGGAGCTCGCGAAGATACCCCAAGATTCTGGCCCTGGCTATATTCCTCTACTTAGCCTTGACGGCCAGTCTCCGCCCGTCCTCACCATATTCTCAAATGTCGGCGAGCTTGCCCATCGTGATGCTGCAGATGATCAGCTCGCACAGTGACAGCCAGGCCAATCGCTATACTTTCAGCAGGAATCCCTGGCCCTTTCCGCAACTCATCCATACGACAAACTGGGAAAAGCCCAAAGAGTACTTCAAAGGATGGGCACCGGGTGATAACAGCATTCTGGCCCAGATGTATCGAGACCGTCTACCGACTTGGTTACCGGAGACACCTCCTGCTGGATTTTGCAAATGGCTATCTTCAAATCACTCGAACCAAGTGGATAGAGAGGGAGGGGATGATGGTGGCACTGGTCGTGTCTGCCACGAAACAAAGGTCGATGGTATGTTCTACAATCCAGTGAACGACCCACTTCGGATAACCAATCAAGATGAAAGTATTTTGGACATCCTTGGTCGTTCATTTAGCAATGGGACTGTCAAGATCAAGCACATTGCTCTGATCATGCTGGAAAGCACTAGAGAGGAGCTCTTTCCCCTACAACAGGGGTCAGATATTCACAACATCATCCTGGAGTCTCATAAGGGACGAAAAGACGGTGACGGTGTCAATGCGCTTTTATCCCAACTAACTCCAGTGGCGGAGAAGATCACTGGAAAAGCGGGCTGCTGGAAGAAAACAAATGGTTCGGATCTCGCCAAAGTACCAATACCAGAGTGGAATGACACAACGCAGGATGGTTACGGTGGCATCAACGTCATAGGTGGTTTCACTGCCGCTTCTCTTTCGCTCAAGAGCTTGGCTGCGACTCACTGTGGAGTCTGGCCTATGCCTGTTGACAGCTTTCAAGAATCTGAAGCGCAGAGTTACCAACCTTGCATCTCACAAATCCTACATCTCCTCAATCAGAATAAGGGGGCTAAGATGGCTTCGAACGACTTTCTGGAGCAGAAATGGCTTACAGCCTTCTTTCAATCTATAACAGACAAGTATGATCGCCAGGACATATTCAACAATGAGCTGGGTTTTGAAGAGATCGTTGCTAAGGATGTCTTGGAACAAAGAGCTAAGGCACGGTCCGATTTGGAAGAAATCAACTATTTTGGATACCCTGAAACAAGTTTAAAGACACACGTACGAGAGTTGATTGAGAAAGTGCAACGGGAGAAGAAGAGAATGTTCTTTTCTCATTTCACTAGCACAACCCATCACCCTTGGAGGCTACCTGGTGATTTTAAAAAGATCGAATATGTGAATACACAAGGAAAGATGGGATGGCATAGGGACTTCAATAGCTACTTGAATACTGTGCGGTTCCAAGATGCATGGCTCGGTCAGCTTCTGCAGTTATTCGAACAACACGGCATTGCCAACGAGACTCTTGTGGTTCTTGTCGGAGACCATGGGCAGGCATTCAAAGAGGATATCACCACCAGGACCGGGACCTACAAGAATGGTCATGTCAGCAACTTTCGGGTGCCCATCACGTTCAGGCATCCTCATATCCCTCGCGTGCAGTACGAAGCGAATGCAACTTCAATCTCCATTCTTCCCACAATCTTGGACTTGCTCATTAATACCGGTTCGCTTAACCTTAAGGACATGGCCGTAGCATCTGATCTCCTTCACGATTATGAATGACAATCGCTCATCCGGCCATATAAGAGCTCTCGGAACGGCCGTCGTGCATGGAACTTTGGCGTTATCAACAGTGGCGGGAATATACTCTCAGTGACGTCCGCAGATGCGCCCTGGAGGATTGTCATACCCCTTGACCGTGCATCTCAGTGGAGATTCACCAACTTGAAGAACGACCCGCTCGAGCTTGAGCCTCTTGAGAAATGGTCACTAGAACAATTAGTTGGTGATGTGAGAAATCTCTATGGCGAGGAAGCGTCGCAGTGGGTTGTACAAGCTGATGCTGTAGCTCAGTGGTGGGCTCGGGAACGTAAAAGGCTCTGGGGATACAAGTCTACGAAATAGACCAGAGCAATCAGTCCATGGCTCTTCGACGTTAATGCTTGTAGCGCAGTGGACTTTTTTATCATCAAGCACAAAATGTTTCATTTGACGTGGCCGTCGATGCTACGAGGAACTGTTCAAGACATCCCGTTGTTGCATGCATATGTAGTGTTACAGATGGGTATATTGTAATTGCCCGGCCACATCTAAACCATAGTTCAAACGCCAGTCTACGATCCTAAAGCTTTCCTCAGGTAAGAGCCAAGCGCCAGAAGAGTCAAGTAAGATGAAAGCATCCGGATACGTTTTGAGAGTTTGACTGCACTCTTGAGAGAATGAGAAAATTGCAAAGACGAGTAGTCAGTAGTTTTCATTACATTACTGGGCCTAAGGTGGCATGGCAAGGTATTGACATCTATACAGTCAGCTCAGAGGCGTGTAACGTTAAAGATCGCTAGTAGTACGTTTACACCTAGGGGGGTAAAAGAGACTCAAAGTCCTCGTTGGATGATGAATGTACGGAGTACTGAAGCACTAAATCGAAGCTACTGTAGCTTATTGTGGCTGAGATGATTCCGTATTGGCATCGGCTTGACTGAGGGAAGTATTTCTCTTGTTATAGGTTAAAATCCCTGTTCTCAATAAGCTCTCTTTTTTGTCTAGTCTTCTTCTTTTTCTTCTTCGATGACTTCTGCCCCCACAATTCCTCCGCCTGTAGAACTTCTTAGACGGACCATTGGTATGAAAGGGATAGAATGAAATAGCCAAGTTATAGAACACCTACAAATAATGCCTAGGGTACGTAGCTTACAAGGTCCCATTCCGGACGCAAAGTAGGGACTTGTTGGGTACCATGCGAATTTGTCCAGAGAAGTCTAACCGGCCCAAAACACCCACCTATCAAGCTGGTAGTTAACCTGTTTTATTACCAACTCTGCCTGTCATGTCTCGTCTAGATTATTTTCACTGAGTTATGCCACATTTCTGTCTAAACCCTTTCCCCGTGGCCTTGTCCCCGCTATAGCTGGCAACAACTTCCAAGAAACGAAATGGTACTTCTTACCTTACCGCCAGAACTTTACTTCATAATTGCTACTTTCCTTGAGCCAAAAGAACTTGCCACTTTGCTTCGCACTAGCAAACAAATTTACCCTATCATTGACGACATCTTATATTACGACGATGCGAAAAGCGACAGCCCAGTTGCCCTGCTCTGGGCTATAAAGAAAGGAAAGTTAAACACGGTCAGGAAGGCCATCATTGCTCACAAGTGGCAATGCACTTCCCATGATACAGAGTCCGAATGCACAATTCAATCGACATTAAACGAGGTCCTTTGCCTAGCATCATCGGGAGGGCATACACGTATTGTTCAACTTCTTCTCGATGAAGGCGCCGATGCTAATGCACAAAGAGGAGGGCGCGCAACAGCCCTAAAGCTAGCATCATTACACCGCCACGAGAAGATTATTCAGATTCTGCTCAATAATAATGCTCATTAGTACCATACTAGCTATATTACATTTAGTTTGGTATTAACTTATTCCTTCTTGATATGTTTTTATATTAATGGCTATGGCTTAACTCTGTATTCGTAATGGTGCTTGGGGTTAACTGTTACTTCCTGACTACAATAATTATGCTTATGGTTATCTGCGGACTCTTGGTCTCAATAGAGACAGAATCGGGTACTTGGTCACGTCAACCCAATCTGTATGGTTGATCGACAGTCCCGGACGGTCAATGCAGAGTGACTGGATTGCATGATATCCCCTGTTTAGCCCGCGTGATCTTCCCGGATAAAATATGGGATTACGTAGGACCCCATCAATTGGTTGAGCACAGTTCCTTAGCAATCATACTTTGGCTTCCCACGAAGTGGCTCAAATTGGCACGCGAGTCTCCCAATGTTGGCAAATGGTAGCACTGTCTCCATTACTCAGGGGTGGCTGGCTCATCATGCGTATTCACGCCGTTGAGCAGGCTTCAGCGCTTGAGTGTCCGGATCTGATTGAGAGCCGCAAAATCGGTCACGGAAGCGGGTGAAAGAGCCCGCTCAGATATTTAGGGGATATGGTGCAGCTCTGTATGCTTACATAGCCCGGGGGAAGTTGGGGTTCAAATCGACATCTACAATGAAACAGTGCAGCCAGGCCGATCATGGCCTTCAAAGCCCTCCAAGTGCCGTGATCTACCATAATGATAGGCCTCAGAGTCGCGCCCATGCCTCTTTCTCTTACCAGTTAACTTCGATACCTGCTTACGTCGCGCCGGGCGCAACAGGCTCGCCAAGTTGAAATCGATGAGCATGATGCGGTCATGCTCGTCATTCCAGAGGAGGTTCGCCTGCCGTATGTCGTTGTGTACAACGCCTTGCTTGCGAAGCAGCTCCCGTAGCCGCGTCTCCTCTTCTAGGATACTGTCGTTCGTCACAATCGTATCTCCTGCCCATGACATCAGCAACATGTGAACGATGTCAGCCAATACCAACGGGTAGGGCGTCTCCAAATCGATGCTGCCCAAGCAAACGGGGACAAAGTGGCCCTGCAGTGGTTCTAGACGCGAGTAGACTTTCGCTTCGTGTTGCAACCTTGTGACAGCCGCAGCGAATGTTCCTTTCCCAACAAATGTATACCCGTAACATCCCAGTGTCAGCTTGAAGAGTGCCCCTGTATCACCGTACTTGCCATCGCTGTCCAGGGGTTTCAAATAGCGAAGGCGGTAGACGGGGCGAGCTAGTTTCTTGCATAATAGTTCCCTGAGACGAGTGGCACTGATGGGATGCGACAGGCCGCTTTTGGCACGGCGATGCAGAGCCACATTCGGACATTTCTCATCGAGAAGCCCATCTCTTTTGAGGCCCAGCAGACAGCTCTGCGTGCAATACGGTCGAGCCTCGAGTTCCGACGCTCCGCTGCCTGTAGACCCGTCGTTTCCCGGTGTCATGTCTTTTCGCTTTTTCGAGCCACGGGCTGACACTTGTAGTGATGGCCGCACACCTTGAGTCCGTCCACTTTCGTCAACCAGAGGCTCGTCATCGCCACTACTGGTATCGCTGGCATCAATTTTCGGCAAAGGTTCAGAGTTCTTGCATGATGCCCTTGTCGTCTGTCGCAGCTCTACTGTGAGTTTCTGAGCAGCAACTATAGACCCAGCATACGACGAGACAGAGCGTGTTGACTCTGGCGATGCTTCCTCCTCCGTTGTTCCACCGCACATCTCAGTATATGGCTCTGGCCATTCGTTGAGCAACGAGATTGCCGCCTCCCTCCACTGATTAGACTTCCCAGAGCACCGGCAGGTCTGCAAGCAAAATGCGGCGAGTTGTGCAACGGCGGTGTAGAAGGGATCGACCGTTCCGTCCTCACGCTCGGCGTCACTCTCTGGCTGCGCCATATGGTAATGCAGCACTGTGGGATCGTCTCCAATGTGCAGGAAGATCAACGACTTTCCAGCGGTAAGGTATCCATAGCTACTGCCGAGCCGAATCATGTAGTGGAATGTCTGTGCCAATGCTTTGGCAACCGTTTCCTCTATCTGTTCTTGTAGATGACTCTCCCCGTCCGTGCTAGCTTTCCCGCTGGAAATTCTTGAGATGACGCGGATAAATAGGTCCTCTCTATGCATGGCCTTCTGAAAACTTTCGACCGGGATTTTATGTGCTGCTTTGTACTCGCTGGGAAACGCGGTATTCTTTTCCCCGGAATTCCTGGCTCGAATACACCATCTATCCGGCCCTTTTCTTCTTGAGGCTCTGCGTTGCCGTGCCACCCTTTTCTTTGACCCGGATTGCCCTTGTACAGTCTCGAAGAATACCCCGTCATCGTTGGGATCGACCTCGTCGGTCTCCGTCAGGCTGAGAGGGTGGTTCTCGAATGTGATCGCTTTGCAATCGAGTTCGCGTCCGATCGGGTGGTTCTGTGATCGAGAACCAAGAGCGGCAAAAATGTTCTCCACAGGATCTTCTACAGCTAGATGCTCAAACGTCCTGAGGTCGTCCTCGCTGGCCACCGGCCTTTTGTTAGCAGCTTGCGCTATCGCGCGGACAGCTATTCGTGAGGGCAGGAGGAAGCCTTCGAGTATTTCCTTAATGATGCAGTGGCACGATTTCTGCTCGTCGACAAATCCATCCCAAGGTCGCAACCATAAAGGATAGCGCTTACCCGTTACATCTGTTGTGCCGCCGCCGGACGACTTCGACTTGTCCTGCACCTTGAGGGTCGTGAAGAGGTCTTCATGGCAGAGTCCCAAATATTCGTCATATGAGGTGTCTCGTTGATCGCGTCTAAGATTCTCCTCTCGTTCTTTCGTCTCCTTCAGCTCACGCCGGAGTCTTTGGATCTCGTCATCGTGGTCTGTCATCGTGGTCCGTTGTTGTCTGCAAAGTTTAGGTTGTTCGGGAATTACGTTGACGCGCAAGCAAACTCGGCTCTACGTATCCGCCGTTCGGATAAATAACGGTAATTGTACCATTAGTTCAATTGGTGGGGCACATCTCTTGAGTCTGAGTCACTCACAAGAATCTAAGCCACTTATAGTTAGACACAAGAAGAATATTTTTAACACCAAAATTCTGTAGGAGTGGCAGGTTTCCAGCTCATAAGATAATAACAGATACAGATGTATGTCTGACCAAAATAGAGCTTCGGCTGATATTGGAATAACAGTGCGTCAGTTAAACACCTGGAGTCCGCGCACAGCCCAAGAGATGAACTGTCCCATCATCCGCATTTCGTTCCGGACTTACGTCGTCGTATGCAAATGTGTTGAACATGACTCGGATGATGAAGCATCTTATCGGCTCTGTTTGACGAAATGAAATGATCGCTTAGTGGTGGAAAGCAAACACGAGACTGGTCTACCCGTTCCAAAGCTGGCCTGAAGATATGGGATCACCTCTCCAAGTACGTACAACCTCACCCAATCAAAAAAAGAAGGGTGGAGCAACCTTTCCTTTCCGGGCCTGACTTGCAGGGGCACCGTGCTCGGCAAAAGCCGACTGGTCAGTGCTCAGCAACTCGTTTTGCCTGGCGCAACCGGTCAATATGCTTTGCGTTTGAATGCAGAGGCAGGCAAGCATGGCAGGATTCAATTGGCAGGCAGGAAACTAACTGGCAGGGTAAGGTTCTTCAGGCCGTGTGAGTGGCGGCGACCTTTGATCCCAGTAGAGAAGCTTGCTTGGCTAAGCTCAAATCCAATCAAAGTCTTGCCTGAGGTTCCGCCCAAGCAACGAATGCGGGGGCGTCGGCATCTTTCCAATTGAATCTGATCAAGAGCATTTTGAGACAAAATAATTACACACTAGCGTGCACTTTCGGTCGAACTCGGTCCCACGCATGGCCGCACGGAGTACACTACGTGATGATTCGTCGTCAGACGTGTCCGACGACAGCGCAGCCCTTGAGAGACCTGAACTTCTATTCACTCGACTACTCATCGACAGCCAGGGAAACGCAAACGCGAAAGATGAAGATGGCTTGACTCTTCTGCAACATGCATCATATAGGGGTGATTACGAACTCGTAAAACTCCTCTGCAAAAAAGTGCGGATATCAATGCGAGAGGGAGCGAGGGCATTACAGCATTACATGAAGCATCGCTCCTGGGGTTTGACACGATTGTACAGTTCCTGCTGGATCAAGGCGTGCAGATCGATACGCGGAACGATGATGGCGATACGGCGCTGCACCTTGCATCGGCAGCAGGCTGCACGGCGATTGTGCAGCGACTACTTGAGAAGGGCGCAGACGTGAACGTTTTACGAGGACACTCCGGCCGTGTCCCCTTGTGCTATGCACTACAAGGGGGTCACGATTTGGTTGAGAGGCTGTTGCTAGAGAAAGGAGCAGACGTGACCGCACAATATCAAGCTAGCATGGCATCAGCTCGGAAGCTAGGGGTGGCAGTCAAGCTGCGCAGGGAGGAGAAGGAAGGCTACAGCAAGACATAATTTACAGAGACCATTTCCTCAGCTCCTCGACTTAACCTTGCTCATTTGACCTGAGCTTTAGTCGTATTCTAGTCAGCCGAAAAACTTCATCGCCTCTTCCAAGTCTTCCGTTTTCTCTAAGCCACTGCGCCTTTCTTTAGTCTTTAGTCGCGCGAGACTCGTCAGCGATCGCCCTGCAAGAGATTGGATATGCTCGGCCGTTTTCTTGGCTCAAGATTTAGGGATATGTGAATTCGATAAAGTCTAGAAAAGGCAGGGTCTTAGAAAAGTAATTTGCAAGGACCCTGTTTCAGAGGTCAATTAGATACTCTTAGAACCGTAGCGTAAAAGATCTTAGAGCATCCGGCCATTTTTAGGCACTTGTCTACGTGATGGTTCGAGAAAGAGTCGTTTCCGTGGTCCATTTACAACCCACGCTACGCATGTTTATGTACGTTCCCGGCCGAAAAAGGTGTGCAATCAGGCTAATGGGCCTGATCTTAACGAATAATCCACTTCTCAGGGGGTAGAAGAAGCCCAAACTATGTAGAATACAAGCCTTCCAAGCTTGACTGGAAAAGCGTTGTTGTGAAGAGCAGATTCCCTGTTGGTGCTTGAAAACGCATAAAGGCGAGACTCTGCCTTTGTTCGAGGCCACATTCAACCAATCCTGATACATGCCCAAGCTGTTTGTGCGATAGATTTCAACTGGCTGAGACTGCAATCTTTGTCTTGTGGAGATTTCTACACTATAGACAATCCGTACTGTCAAGCTCGTTTTGAGGTGACTGTGAACCGATAACACCTATCTTCGTTGGAGTATCAAAGGAACGCACATATAGTGCACTCGATGGCTACGCAGCGATTGGAACAGCAGCAATCACATCTCCAACAGTTATTACAGCAAAACCTACAGCAACAGCGAAAGCAGCAGCTGTTGCGACAATTGCTGACCCCACAGCAGCTACAACAGATACAGCAATTACATCACAGCCAGCAGCAGCAACTTCAACAGTTGCATCAGCAACAACAACAAGCAGCACAGAGTTCACGACGATAGCAGCGCCAGGATCATATCCAACAAATGCGAAATTTGCACCACCAGCTGCAACAACAACAGGCGTTATTTATACAACAGCAGCATCAACAACTACAGCAAGAGAAGCAGCTGTTACATCCGCTGCTGCCACCATATCGGGTGAAACAACTACAGCTACATCAATCAGAACAGCGACGACAGCTTGAACAGCAGCGGCAGCTTGAACAGCAGCGGCAGCTTGAACAGCAGCGACAGCTTGAACAGCAGCGACAACTCAAGCAGCAATTAGGACCACAGGATTCAATCCAGGTTCAAACTGATGGCTCCCCTTCAAAATCAATGAAGAGCATGCCCATATATAAAGCGAGCATTGTAGAACCTTCTTGGCCAAGCCAGGAAAAGCCCAAGACTGACCATGCTGTCAACAGCGATACTATTCAGAGGATCAAGAAGTGTTTGAATCGAGCCAATCATCCAGCCACTCTCCAATCCGAAGCCAAAGCAGCACTCCATGTGGCGTCTCGGCTGATGGCCCAGCATAATGTCACTCAAGCTGAAGTCCTTGCGGACGAATCTCAGTCCGGTAGGCTGCAGTTTGCTGGACAAAGTGTTGTCGCACTTCGGCGCTCCGACGGTGACCGTCATAAACGTATCAGAATCGAAAGTTACATGGACTATCTGACAGGGCAATTCGAACGTTCTTCAATTGCAAGTCGTATAGTACACGCAAGTATGGGGCCATGAACTATACGTTCTACGGGTTGACCGATAACACAGTCGCTGCTGCAAGTGCCTTTGAGATGGTTTTCAACCTCGCGAGCTCTTGGGCCTTGAAATATCGAGGCCGGGATAGGACCAGCTATCTTCTCGGTATCTGTCAGACTTTAAGACAAACGGCAAAGAAAGGAGCAGCCGATGAAATCGAGAGAGCGAAGAAAGCAGAGCAAGATGCTAGCGTGTCTGAGACGTCTCTTGAAACAGAGAAGCAAGGAAATCCCACCAAGTCGCAATTGGCTGATGATACTAACGGGGCTCCATCATCTCCTCAGGGCGCAAGGTCCACATCATCTACAGATCCAGGCAATGATGCTCCCGTTAATGCAGCTTCAGAGGATGGAGACCTAGGTATAGCCGAAGACCCTGTGGCTATCCCACTTGATAAGGATGATGTGATAGACGATGAAAGCGACGAGGAAGTGAACGATTGTGTTGAGCCCGATTTTAGCACAGATCCCAGCGACAGCATAGACCCATTGATGGATATTGACAAGGAGATCCATCGACTTGCTGGCAAGACAGAGCATCAAGCGCGTGGACGAGATGATGACCATACACGTGTACCGCAACCTAATGATGGAAGTCAGTGGAAGTCTCATATGCAGCTCGCTATCTTTCGAAAAACGGCGGCTGATATCGCGGACGACTACCTCAAAAGTCGAGGTGTGAAGCTTGTTTCAGACAGGGCACGAACCGGTCGTGTGCATAACATGGCTGCATTTCGCCAGGGCTCACAAGATAGCAAGAAGATCGATGTCCGGAGAAAGATGCTTAGCTCGTGACGGAATGACTTGGGGTTGGGATCTGTATAGATTACCTTAGCCCTACTTTAGTCATAAGAAGAATGACGAGGCTAAGTTTATGATAGCGAGCCCATGATCTTGAATTTTCGTTGCCGTTGCAATGATTCGCGTCACAGCGGCTAGTTGTCGAGTTCTGACTATTAGGAGTCCACAGGGCCACGATAATGGTACATTGGATACCCGTTTCATCTAACAGCATTTGCTTACAGTATGGCTGGATAAAAACCACGTCCCGTCACGAAGATTCACCTATATGAACAGCTATACGGATTGACTCATTCAGGGCTCGATCGCTTTGAAGAAAATTGAGCTTAACCTCAAACAGACGGTTCTCTTCATTGCTGAAAAGACTTTTCAGATCACTAACAAAACAAAATATTCAGATGCCGTTGATGCCAGATTCCATGAAAAGACTGGTCTGCCCCACGCACTTGATCAACTCATTCCACAGGTGATTCAGCTCCGTACTGAGGTCATTAAAATGATCCAGGTACGGCAGTGTTTCGTACGTATCCAGAGGAAACCCTAGAGTATATCCGACTCCGGGAGTGGCACGTCCTTCGATATAGTCCAGATTGATTTGGACCAAATTGTGAGTTGAATTCAGATTTGAAAGAACAAGTTCCGTCTCAGTTGCCTTGTGAGACATAGAAAGGCTGAGATCAAGAATGTCTCGACCTGTCTCGGTGTTTCGCCCGGAACGATGAGACAGAGCCTGTAGGCCAATGACGAAGTATTTGAGACCATCTACAAAGGCCTGTTCTCACTATCTTCCTGAATGAAGCCGGCATGACGGATAAGCGCGGAAGAGACATCTGTGCAGAAACTATCACCGTTATCGGTAGCTGATATTCGCTCGCTCATGTTACGGACGACTATACTGCAGCCTACAGGAGCAATGAGATGTCAGCATGCATATACTCTTCTTCTTTTCCAAGAGACAGCTTAGGGCATTCGGATCCGCTTCTGGATAGGCAGAGGTGAAATACAGCATATCAAGAAAGACATAACCTCCAAGATGACTCGCCATAGACGCTTAAAATGATTCAAAAAAGTTTTGGACTTTAATGACATACCGTAACATTGAAGAGCAAGCGGGCTCAAATGTATTCTTCGTTCGTAGCCACGGCGAAACCAGCTCCAGCCAGAGGCTTATAAAATTCAATAAGCAGACTGCCCGACTTTGTTGGCTCATAATTGTAAACAAAAAAGCAGTGAGTTAGCCCCCAGTTCAAGATTCTTTATGTTAATAGCTCAAGAAAAAGAATTAACGCTTGAAGAGTTTTGGATCCTTCCCAGTCGCATAGCCAGTACTATGTCATTCTGTTGGAAAACATTGTGGGTTTGACTAGCGCAGCCGGATTCATCATCCTCGCGTTCAAAGCCGAAATCGGCTATTTCATAAAAGCAAACGGTACGAGAATCTCGGGACACTGGCTGCGGAGCCTATGCCAAGCTACCTCGTAGGCAGTCGTTAGCCTTCAATCGGAGTAGTATTCCCATTTGCTGCCACATATCGTAGCTGCACACTGCAATGCGCTTCCTGCTGGGAAGTCTGCTACCGAGCAAGACGATTAGTTGTGGAACGATCCGGGCGGATTCAAATGGCCGATTCGTCATATCGGCCAAGTTGCATCGGCATAACAGGACGTGCAAGTCCAAAATTAGACTGTCATGGATTATGAGCGAAAGCGAAAAAGGGAATATTCTACGCCTAAAATGTCCGTCTCAGTACAATTCTTACTCTTGATCTACGCCAACTGCCAATCCGCCCTGAGCGCCAAACGTTGATCACGACCCTATGGTACCGCTAACGTACATGGTAAGCATGCGACGCATTCAAATACTGTTGAACTGGTGCTGGGGTGTTACTGATAAGCCGGGATACACAAAGATTACGCGCCGAATTGGCGACACCTCGAAGGGGCAGATTTTGAAACAATACAACATGAATACACGAGTTTTCATTAATGAGCCAATTATACATAATGTCTCACAGGATATTCACAGGATATTCACACTATCCCTCAATTGGAAAAGTCCTTCTGGGGTTTTCTGTACAACGGCGTCGCGCACGGAATGAACAATATATCTTCAATTGGAATAAAGTGGTTCGCAAAACATTGAGTGCCGCCGTTTGCGTATAGATCTTTCTCCCGATGGTTTGGTTTGGTTTGGTTTGGTTATCCTACGCGGTTCTGGTCGCTTAAGCGACTATGCCCGGTTAGCGGGGTCCGGCGAACAGCCGAAGCACCGCGGATCAGTGTTGATCCGCGCTGCCCCAGTTCGCCAGCGTCTAAACGACGATGACCAGCTGTCCCCAGAAATCCCGCTTTCTCTCTCTAACCACTATTTACACATGCTTGCCCGCCCATGTACCCAGTGGTTCTCATATTAACGTGCCCATGATTGCAGGCTCTCTCGGGTCGTGAGACCCTCTTTTTCGCGACTGTGTACCTACAGTCTCCCCCCAGTGCTCAGCTTTGTCTATTCGGGTCTCGATCCTGAAATTGCCCTAGGATCTGAGTCAGTTCGATGAACTTGATTGCCTTGGCGGTTGCATTGCGCTCGTTCAGT